>SSNR01000013.1:3607442-3818109 GCA_006937965.1 Callopanchax toddi
GGGGGGGGGGGTTACTCATTTAAAGGTTTTTAAGCAGAACAGAACAGTGACAGGAGAGGAGGACCTCTCCTGTCTCACATAAACTAGCTTATAAAAATATAAATTTTTGTCTTGTTATTGTTGTTGTTATTCTGTAATAGGGCTGCACAATATATCAAAAATTCATCGTCATTGCAGTAACAGGTCATGTGATAGGTTAATCACAAAAGGCGTCAAAGACTGTGATAAATGCTTGGTTCAAATGTTTCCATATGCGCTATACATCAACCCTTTGTAAGCTAATATGGAAGCATTTGACCAATCAAATGTAGCCCTTCCCATATGTGGCCAATCAGATGGATCCGTTAGATCTGTTAGACACCCGCCCCCTACATAACCTGTTTGTTGGTACCTGAGTTAGCTTAGCTTAGCAATGGCCGAGAGCAAAATAAGTGAGGAAAATGTTGGTGACGACCTCGTAGTTAAAAAAAATTACATCTCTCATTTGGAGAAACTTTGGTTACAAGAGAAAGAAAGTTCTACAAACATGTACTCTGCAAGACAACTGTGGTTGTGCGGTGTGTGCTTGCATGCATGCATGCGTGTGTGTACTTAATAGTAATTAGTAGTATTGGTAAACATTTAGCATGTCTTTGGAATAGATTTGTTGCTGAAAGTGTTGCAGCACCTGGTACCAGGACTGCTCAGGGGAAACAGGTTTGTTCATTTATTGTATCTGTCATCGTCATTGCAATATTAAGCACTGTTATTGCATATTGCAGGTTTTCCTAATATCGTGCAGCCCTAGTCTGTAATAAAACTTTGTTAAACTTTTAAGGAAGTGACTCACTTTATCTCTCCCCCGACACTTAAAAGAACCTAACACAACCATTTTCTGCTAGTAGTCACATAAACCTCAAAAGACCGTGGTTTTAACATGTACACAGCAAAGATAAAAATCTGCTCTGATTAAAATGAATGTAGGACTGTGCAGTTAGAATTTGTATTTTAATTTAGATTTTTAGCTCCAATTGATACTGACGAAACTGTAACTGAGAAAAAAGTTATTACTAGTCTACAACTGCCTCTTCGCAAGGATGCTCTTATAATGCCAGGCCGTCTGACTGATGTGCCCTCTCACCCCAGTCTGAAGACTAATCTCACATAGAGGTGTTAAAAAAAATCAGAGCAAGAAACTATACCAGAATGTGCCATTTCTGTAGATCAAGTTATTATTGGGGACACGTAACGTCCATCCATGCTACATCTACACCCATTACCTTCACTATTCTCATGTATGTTCATTTGCGACACACACACACACACACACACACACACACACACACACACACACACACACACACACACACACACACACACACACAGAGGGAGACTGAGTCCATGACAGAGTGCGAGAAGAAAGAGATTTAACAGAACTTTTTTCTGTTTTTCCAATTGACTGAAACCTGTCGCCACGACGGAGAACTTTAACCCCTGATTAATAGGCTGATATTAAAGCAGTCTGTAATTATGGTATTATTTAATTACTTTCTCAAAATTTTAATAAAAATTTTCTTTAAAAAGTGACTTTAGTCTTTTTTCTGAAGATTAGTCTTGGAAGGGTGGTCGTATTATAATTGGGGTCGTCCTATATTCGAGTCAATATGGTAATTGTAATTATGATGTTTTTCTTAACCAAGCAGCCCTAGAAGAATGGCGCTCTGTAGGATTGGCAAGATATTAGTATTCATCAACCTGTACTCAGTGTTTCTAAAGTATTTTGAGAATTTGTGTCATCACACAGCAAAATCTAAAAGCTGAGTTTAAAGAGTTTAACATTCCAGTCCAATAGGTGGTGACAATGCACTGGTTTATCAATGTGATATAAAAGAAAAGAAGTTTATGACTTCTCATCAGGAACTGAACATAAATAGAATTTCGCTTGTAGTCTATGAGTACAGGATTTTTTTTTTTTTTACCTTCTAGCAGTCTATGTGGTCACAACTTCTTGGGTTAAAGTAGCCAGAAACGGCAAAACACAAAACCCTCACAGACTGGTAGAAATAATGAAAATAAGGTATCACGTTCAAGCCTCTAATGCCACACATTCAAAATGACATCTGTCAACAACCCTCCAAGATGAGGGTAACAAATTAGAACTAAACAATGACGAATATAAAAATACTCTTAAATAGCCCAAAAGGGCCAATCAGGTCCACTACTTGAACTTTCTGGTTAATTCCTTTAAAAAGACACAGCAGAGTCGCACTGCGTGCATCAAGAGAACCTGCAGCCTGACACAGCGCTGAATTATTTACTCCTCAGATGGGATTTGTATAAAAATAGCATGCACATGGCGAAAGCACAAGCTCTAAAAATGTACCCTCTGCTGCTGCAGAAAAATGTGTCAACAATGCAAACAGTCATCTGATAATGTGTGCAATGTCAATCTTACCATGATTTTAGTGGGAAGATCCTGCAGGTTGATCTGGACAAAAGCTCTAGGAGTGGCTTTTCTGACCATCTGCTACGACTGTCTGGGATCCAAACTGTTTGCATGACTAACGAAAAAAATTTGGTAAGAAAAACGTGATCATCCAGAACGACTGGTCTGTCACCTCCTCCTTCAGCATCTCTCTAAAACTACCTCCTCCTGCCCTAGATCATGATGAACATGGGAAGGAAAAAAAGCCCAAGATGCCCTAAAGGGTTGAGAGAAAGCTCTTCTCGTCTGCGAGACCCGTTTCAAAACCCAGTGGCAAACGGTTTCCATCTGAGTGGGTGACACATTAAGGTGGGCTGCATTTTCTCCGTGTCACTGCAGTCCAACGCAGCTCGGCAGCAGAGAGCGACAGCGCACGGATCGCGCCTCTGGAAACATCGATGCACACACATGCTGAGGAGGGGGAGGGGGAATTTGGGGTGCAGGGTGAGAGGAGGGGGGAGGGGGCTGAGGTTAGCGTGTTGTGTGTCTGTGGGAGTGTGGCCATTGTTGAAGGGACATGCTGCTCTCTTCTTTAAAAGGAGTGAAAAGCAACAGCAGGTTCAAATGCTGCTTTTCGGTCCACAGCATATTCAGCCCTCATGACACACACACACACACACACACACACACACACACACACACACACACACACACACACACACACACACACACACACACACACACACACACACACACACACACACACACACACACACACACACAGGTAGCTGTAAAAAGCATTTGCATCATCAGACAAACCAATAACACCGGGATGAGTTTCGTTCTATGCAAACTAGCTGATAAAAAAAACTGACTTTCTGCATTTCCCCAACATCTCGTTCATGCAAAACTGTCACCTTTAAACAAACAAGACTAGGACAGACGGACAACACCATCACTAGTCAGTCAGTGGTGCTACATGGATCCTCTCCACGGCAACAGAATGTACTGTATGTAGGCTCTCATCTCTCCCTGCCCCATTCCCTTCCAGCTCCCTGCCCTCAGCAACACAACGCTGGGAACCTTTTCAACATAAGAGTGAGCTCTCAGCAGCAGTGTGCCAACAGATCCGTGAGCTTTCCTGCACACTCAGCATTATCTGTTAAAGCCTTGGGTGTAACATTTTGGGAATTTTCACAAACTCCTGGAGTTTTCATTGTTGCATTTAAATACAGTTTTTTAGCATGCTGCTGTCTCATCACTAATACCTGCGTTAGGTCAATGAAAGCTTCAGAGGAGGTAGTGCTAGGTGAA
Source organism: Callopanchax toddi (assembly GCA_006937965.1). Classification (NCBI taxonomy): domain Eukaryota; kingdom Metazoa; phylum Chordata; class Actinopteri; order Cyprinodontiformes; family Nothobranchiidae; genus Callopanchax; species Callopanchax toddi. Next base: position 3,611,161 of record SSNR01000013.1, read on the forward strand.
GAATGCTATTTTCATTGTTCTGATAAACAAAGAAAGCAGGTGTTCATCTGCCTACATGTTTAATTGGAACCACCTGTCAGTTATGAGTCAGTTTTGCTGAGACATCTTAGGAATCCAGCGATGCATTATGCATGGTCCGTAGCATAAAAGCTCAGAGACAAAGCGCCTGCACACGTCAGTGTCTGCTGCTGATAGGAAGCCACATGTTACCGTCTTGATATTGTTCCAGCCTGAGGGAGCTGGGGGTGCATTGGAAGGGTGTGGCTGGGGATGTTTGTGGCTATGAAATGGAGGTGGGGGTTTAACCCCAGATGTCTGAGTTATACAACACACCTCAACATCACAGCAGCTATGACTGACCCCCCACCCTTTAACTCCTGCAGGACTAAAACAATGAGACTGTTCTAAGATGAAAGACTACCTCCCTTATTTCCACAAACTGTGACATCTGAAAGGTAAATAGCATTGTTGTGGACACCAGTTTCTCATCTTTTATCTTCTAGCTTGTCTAACTTTAGGTAAAAGAAAGAGAAAACAAATGAGAGATCAGTCAGAAGAGGATGTATAAAAAATAGGGATGTCCCGATCAGGTTTTTTTGCCCTCGAGTCCGAGTCTGAGTCATTAGATTTTGAAGATCTGCCGATCCCGAGTCCCAATCCGATCTTTTTAATATGTTGTTGTGATCAACTTTATAAAGCCTCCAGACACAGACATACTCACACTTTCTGCTTCAAGCTGCTTCTGCGTTCTACTTTGCCGATGTTTAACTAATAAAAACAAACAAGCAACAAAATGATGTCATGGTGCAGACATAAATCCATCCATCTGTATAATCTATCATATCTATATATGTTTAAGTATTTAAACATACATATATATATATATATTTAAACATATCTATATATGTTTAAATACTTAAACATAATTCTCTGTGCACAAAATTAGTTTGTGGTTAAAGTAACTTTTTGAGGAAAATATTTTTTTTCCTACAGCTGTTCAGGTGCAGAAAAAATGTCAACATTATTTTAACACTCTGCTCCATTTTTTGCCCAGAAAGAACAAACTTGTTTACTGACAATGACCCGATCATTTCTTAAGTCATCAGCTTCTCCTTCACTCCTCCTCCTGCTTTATCCTCTGACTGCAGCAGCTCTGAACAACTTCTTAATTAGACTATTTGGAGAAATCGTTTTGGAGCGAAATTTAATCAGGAAGCTCCTCCTCAGAAAGCACTTTTAAAAAATCTTAACATCGCTCAATTTATTTCCCGACGGAGGGCGGGTGTTGTGACGTGGTGTACCTGCAGCACTCAGCAGAATCTCCTCTGAGTTTGGAGGGAGACGCTGCGTAGGGAGAACGAGTTAGCGCGGGTATGACTCGCTCCACGCCGGCCTCGCCGCCTCCTCCAGACCGAGTACTACCGCCGGTGCTTGCTTTCCGTTCAGGGGGAGGACGAGTCCCAGTGGGTGTGGAGAGAGCAGCGAACCCGGTCGCTGCTCCATAAGCTCGCGTGTCTCCCAGTCCCGGCCCCCTCCCTCCTCCTGGACCGGCGGAAACTGATTCAGACTCTGATTATGGTTAATATAAGTGCACAAATATAGACTATATATAAATCCCATATGCTTTAGATTGTTTAACATATATTTAAAAACCCAAACTTCCTTCTGAAGGCTTAGCGGCTTTTATTTTGGCGGTGCGCATGTAGAGGAAACCCGAGTCAAAATCGGGAGGTGACGTCCGATTCCGATCGAGTCCAAAATCACGTGATTGGGGCCGATTTCCGATCACGTGATCGGATCGGGACATCCCTAATAAAAAATGACAAAAAAAAAAAGAAAAGGTGTTTCCATCAAAGCTATTCCATACATTTTATTAGTGAGAGCTGCAAAGGGATAAAGAAAAATGCCTCTGAGGTGAACCCTGCATGTGACATTAGTCCTTAAATGGGCAGATAACTGCATTTAGATGTGGCAAATGTGGTATTTTTTCATAATGCAGCTCCTATATACAGGGTCCGAAATTAAATTTTTGAGTCACCGGCCAAGTTGGCCGGTAGATGATAAAATCTACCGGCCAAACATATTTTTTACCGGCCAAAATTCTAAATGATTTAGATCTACCCAAAACACGTTATTCTATAATATTATATTATGTTAGATCCAAACAGAAAGGAATGACAACTTAATTAAATAGTCATTAATAAAAACTACTTTTTACTCATCTCTGATTTTTTATTTTATTTTTTTAGAAATGTTTTTAATGAACTCTCTTAATGAAATCTAGTCAGACTCCTTGTTTTCTCTCCATAAAATCTGCCTTCCTGCTTCTGACAGTCTTACAGCCTCATTTGGAGTCCCTTCATCATCTTATTTCCTAGGACCAGTGAGTTGTTACGGGTCTTTTAGCGTACTGGAGGAAAACGGAGCTTCTCATCTGCGCAGATTCCGGTGTTGTGCTAAAATCTGCTCCCCTGAAATACTATGTTCACCTGTGTAGGAAGCGGATAAAACGCTCAGCGATTCTGTCAGTGTTTAAAACAAAACAAAAAAAGAAAAACATTTCAATTTTAAATATGTATTAATTTATTTACTAGGAACTAAATAAAGTATCAACTCTGACACGACTACGTGTTGTAGAAATCTTTTAGAAGTGCTGTGAAGCTCGCGGTTCGACATGGGGGAACAGAAAAATTCAGGGGAACAGACTTCTGCACAACACCTGTTGCCCTGTAGCCAGCGTGAAAATTATCTCCACCGCCACCTCCAGTTCGCCACTTTTCATTAAATCTTCTGGTTGCCACTGGTCCTGGTGGTTTCTCTTATAGTTCCATTACTTTTCTTTTTGAAGACTGGCTGACTCCAGCTCTAAACCGCCACATATCGTTGCTAGCTTTAGCACGAAGCTAACTGCTGCTGCCTTGATGAACAGTGAATAGATAGGTGGAAACGCCGGGTGCGACTGTCACGTTTCACGTACGTCGTGTGCAGGCATGAGAGGAGCGTCACAGAAATCCATCGAAGAGGACTGATAAACAGAACTAGTTTGGTGCAAAAATGTACTCGCCATGTGGCGGATGACGCTCCAAATTTTACTCGCCAAGTGGAGCAATTTGGTCGCATTTGGCGAGTGGCGACTGTTAATTTCGGACCCTGCCTATATACATTCACAACACAAGATACGTTCCAGTAAGAATAATTTTCAATGCTTCAGCATTTTTAAAAGTAAAATGTGTCAAACTGCCAGAAATTGGGTCTGAAACCCAAACTAGGCATCCAAGTAAATAATCACTAACATCCAAAACAAATGCCATTTCTGCACAAAGTTCATGTCTAAAACAAGGCAGGTCTTTCAGCCTCATATTTCCTGACTCAATTTCCGAATCGTCTCCATTTTAAAAGGAACTATAGATGTGGTTCTTAAGCCAGAGTATTCTGTCTAATTTCCTTCTGAACATGTGAATCTTGTGCTTCCAATCAGAAAAGAGGGAAAAAACTTAAAGATAACTCAGTTTCTACACTAACAGAAGTCAAACAAATCAAATTATGCTGTTAAAAAGGTCAAGTTCAGGTATGTGAGGGTTATTTGTGTATGTATGAAAAGATTTCATCCACAAATTAAACAGATTAAGTCCACAATTTACACAAATAAAGAGTAGAAAAGATACAAAATGATTTAAAACAACTTTACAAGCATGCAATCTGCAGAATTACAAATAAATCAATTAATTCAATCTGGTATAAACTCTTATACCTTGAAAAAACATTGACAAGCTCACATCACAAACTCTAGCCTGAGGGGAAAAGTGACAGACTGAAATGCCTGCGCCGCTCAGCAGCATGCAGCCAGTGGTTTAATGATTTGTCTGCTGCTGGTGAATGATCACACAGCAATATCCTGCTCTGGCTGGCTCTCTGGGCTGCCCCCCTTAGGGTCTGGCTGACATGATTCTGGCTTGCTCGATTGCCAGCCAGCTCGTCAGATTTGACAAAATCAGGGAGGCTGCCCCCATCCCTAATACGACCCCGCTAGGACCTGTGGAATCAAGACCGATGAGGCAGAAGAATTAGTTACTGAATCCGCAAGGAACGAGATGTTAGACCATGCACTCCGGTGAGATGCTGCGTGAAGGAAGAGGAGAAGCAGGACTGCTATGGAAAACGAATTTAGAAGACAACAGTCATCTTGAAAGGAAAATTAAACATCTAGCATGTTTCAAAATCCCACAGTGCTCATGAGAAGTAAACTATGCCTCCATATTACTGAATGTTGTGTTTTTTAACTGTTGAGGACCGTTCAAGCATTTCATAAGTTTGAAAAAAGTTAAGAGCATAAAAGAAAACGTGAAATTCATCAACTTAAGGACACATTTAACAATTACTCAACAATCCAGATTATTTTTGATAATTAATCAGTCATCTTTGTGAAGTCATTTCTGAGAAACAAATAATTAAAAAGCTGCAATATCATTTTCTTCTAGGACAAAAAACTTAACAGTGAGAACAAAAATTCTCTACAATACTTTTGTCATTGTTGACTTGATATGAATCAAAACCTAAAAAGCTGATGGTGCAGAATCATATCTTAAGACTGAAAATAGTCAAAAATACAATGTGCTGCAAAAAGAAGAGTCGCTGCAAAGGAAGCAAAATCTCAACTTGCAAGCTGAAGGTGAGACAGAAGGACAGAAAGCAGGTGCAGAAGTGAATGATCATCCACTGCACTGAACTTCCATCAAAAACACAACAGTGTGCTGAAGGTATTCCTACACATGATGCTTCCCTGCTCCTCAAACAAGCTGTGATTATGCGGCTGTGCTTCAGCGCCGTCAATAAATGGCCTTTTGTTATTGCAATGAAAGAGCACCCTTGATTTATGCATGCCAAGAGTAGAGACCCCTGGGTGACCTCTGGGTGGCAGAGTGGCATTTTAAAGGTGAAAGAGGAGTTTAATCTTTAAAAGAGGGATGTTAGCGCACAATATTAGCAGACTCAAGTGCGTGAATTTCCTTATACTAGTCTGCTAGCAAATTGTTTTTACTTAAATGAGGTTTGAAAAAACATATAGAACTAGAATTCACGCAAAGTGTCTTTGTGTTGGTTTTTTTGTGCCTCGGACGGAGGAGTTCTTGGCTAGTAACAAGTGCAGCTGTGTGAGAAATCTGCGCCAGCACGCGATGAGTAAAATTAAAATGTTCGGTTTAGCGGCGCAAAAAATTAAATACAAACTAGCTGGTGCTAATTAAAGTCATTAAAGAGCTCAATTACTCACTGTGAGGAGGTTTCCTTCTTGTTGCCGGTGTGGAAGAAGTCGAGCAGCAGCGTGATAAAGTTTAGAGTCGCTGTCTCTCAGCTCAGCATGGCGGCGGCGGCACAAACCTACTACGGGCGGGGGGAGGGGGCGCGAGGAGGCGGGGGAGGAGGGGGAGGAGGAGGAGGTGGTGGTGGGAAACAAACACAGGTATGGTGACGCCTTTCACCTAAATCACAAACACTTTTTCTTTTTTTCTCTGTTATAAAATAAACTATTGCGTAAATGAGAATAAATTCCATCCAAATTAAGACAGAAGAAGATGAAAAAGGCAGAGATCTTATTGCTAGAGGGAGTTAGCACTTAGCAATGGTGAGTTCATGAACCAAAACATGTTTTTGAGTTTCGTATTGACCAGTCCTGGTCCGTTTTAATCACTAAGTAAGTTTGTTGGTACATCTTGTGTATTTCACATTTCTTTATAAATTTGACACTCATGCAATGTGTAAAATAAAATGCATTATTCATTTTGAAAACTGCCAAACATCATACATTAATACTTGTTTAATGATATACATACATTTTAAAGGCCTAGCATTTCTTGAAGGAATTTATATTGTTCTCCACCTTCCAGGTTTTATAGAGAGACCTATATAGTTGTTTTAAACAAACAAACGAAAACCTGTGATCTCAGGCAAGATCTTCCATGATTTGTTAGTAATTCAACTGGAAAGAGTCTTAATGCATACTTGCCAAAATCAGAAACCTTGACCTTAAAGACAGTAAGGTGAACATAAAGTGAATGCTAGAAGTGCCATGCTGCTGTGCTCATCATATCTTTAAAAATTAATGTCACTCAACACCTTCTTCCTCTACACCCGGAGTGCAACCTGAGTCTGTTTTTTTGCAAAGAGTAAGCAGTTCTGCAGTCTACACAGAAATGCTGCTTAGTTCACATTTCATCTTCCGAGTCTGATACTGCTGTGAGTAAACTAGACTGCAGGTTTTAAATTTTATAAATGAGAATCATTGTTCAGGTTGTCCTCAGGCAAAGGTGTGTGGGATGCTGCATCAATGTTCATGATGCAGGTGACACATCTACCACTGATGTTGATGCATAGGTTAGGAGGCGACATCATCTTCCACTTCAGGCAGCGTCTTCACAGATATGTGATTATTAGTTATAGACCACATTTTACAAAACCTACAGTTTTGTTAAAGACTATATCAACCAGAAGTGTGTGTGTGTGTTTGACTGGTCTGCTTGTAGACAAGATCTGTGTCTTCTAACAACAGAACTGATACTTTGGGGAATAACACCACGTCAACCACTCAGCAGCTGAAATCTTACATTCAGCAAACAATGATACCTGCAAAATTGCAATACGTTTTACGAGTTAATATATTATTGCATGTTTAAATTAAAGCGGCTCTCTGGATTATTTTTCTCTGTATCAAAGTTTTCTAAATGTTTTAAATGATATTTCAGGTCTAAACTATGATCTATGGGTTGAGTTCCACAACATCTGTCATTCTGATGAAGACCCTCCTTCCTCCTAGAGACCCCTTTCCATTATTTCTTGCCGCCGACATTTTCAGCCAATGAAATTCAAATTTCTGCATTGTCTCAACATGCACGCGCATCGACCAAACCTGTACCAGTAGGGGGCGCTGTCGTACAGGACGCTCCGTGTGTTTCTCTGCCGTCTCAGCCGTTCACTGAGGACTCACGGCTCATTTCTACTAAAAACCTACCCATTCTTCAGCTAAAGACGGGTTTATTTTTATTTTTAAACCTTTCACCTCACAGAATGGCAAGGCTTGACAAGATTATGCGTTTATTTTGGTCAGAAAGTTCATCCAGGGCCGAGTCAAGTTCAGCTTCAGAGTCCAGCAGCAGCTCTCTGCTAACAGAGCTAATATCAGAAGCAGCAGGGACAGAGAGGGCTCTTCAGACCCTCGTAGTGTTGTTGGAATAAGATTGTGAACTGTCAGTGATTAAACCCTACACATTGAGCTGTACAGTTCATGTCCAAAGTATATGCGCCGCATGCACGCGCGCACACGCGACCGGACGCGCGTGTCGAGATGTTTTGAGGAGGAGCCTTTGGACGCTAGATTCAAAAACTGCTCTCCTGATGAAATCCTCCGGAGTGCCGCTTTAAATGAGAGGCGGTGAAACATAATGGTAAAGATGCATTTCTCATAACTTTTTTAAAGTGTTGCTAAGCAAACTCTGGAATTCCTTTCATTTTCAAAAAACTAAGAATCTTTTATTTTTTAGTTGTAAATGTTTAAATAACAAGAACAGAACATTTAGAAATAGCAGATTTAACATTTCCTGGCTTTTTCTGATAATAGGGTTTATAGTTTTTTAACATTTGTGTTTGTAAAGTGTTACCACAGTGCATAAAGTCTCTTTACAAAACCAGGGTGCATTATTAAAACTTAACATTTAAAAATGAGCTACATTTTTAGAGTTGGAGAAGTGTGTGGATTTAGGTCAACTCTACACTTTGTTTTAATTTATTTGAAGATGTGACTTTAGATGCTAATGCTACCGTAGATGCTAATGCTACAAATCTGGTGATTGTTAAGTATGTGGGGGACTGTGTGTGTACTGACAGCAGGTTTAAAGGGTAGCCTTCAAGGGTCAAGGGTTATACAACATTTTCCTAAAGTAGAAGTGAGTAAAAAACAGGTTGGAGGAAAAACAGACTGACCCTTGTGTCATCGTGAGAGGCAGATGAGGAGAGGGGAGGGAGAGGGCTTTTCCAGTGCAATACAATACCATCTTTGAGTAAAGTAAAATAACTGCTGGGGAAAGACACAACAGTATCACACTCTTCTTCTGTGGCTGCTTTGTGGGTCCATTCAACAGCAAATGTTGAAAAATTACCTGCTCAATTAAGCTGCGATAAGATTTTACTGCCATACGTTATTTCCTTATCATCCCTGGATGATTGCAGAGTTTAAATTTATAATCCAGCTGCAGTAAAAAGGAGATGATCCTTGCTGCCAGAAATGAAAACACAAAGCAGCTGGGTTTGTTTTTACTCTCCTTGAAATGTGCTGCTAAGAGAAAACAGGTGATCCAGGAATTTCTGATGAAATGTAAATAAAATACTCAAATGTCCTTTAGACAGCACCAGATGAATAGAAGAACAGAAAGTATATCTGTAATATTCTCTCTCACACACACACACACACACACACACACACACACACACACACACACACACACACACACACACACACACACACACACACACACACAATAGATTTGGAAAGTAACACAGTAAGGTGCGTGATTTCAGTATATCATTTTCATGCCTAAGCTCTTCAGACACCTCAGTTGGATATATTTAGACTCCCTAGTGAGTGTTTCTGTGCTACGAGAACACAATTATTTACAACACTGATAGGGCCAGGGCTGCTCTGGGATCAGTCTGGGGGAGCGTGCACGTGTGTCAACTGGTATGGAGCAAGATTAACACCACGAGAGTCAGACTCTTAATAAAAGTTCTGGAAGTGTACCTGCAGATATATAGATGACATCTGCTGAACTAAAAGGTTATAAATAAATAATATTTTATCTGTTGTAGATAGCTCTTTGAAAGGCCTCAGTTTCAGGAAATGGAGATTAGTTCTGACTAAACAAATGAGCCAACTTGTGCATGACTTTAAAAATGAGTCAAATGTGAGAGTGTAAGTCTAGATAACTTTAAAAGGAAATTTAAAAGAGGCCTGTCTTAGACTCTCGTCTTCAGGGTAACCAAGTAAATTAGATTTATCATTAAAATGGCCTTTTTATAAAATGTATTGTCTAAAAATGAGAAAAGGGTATCTAGTTCTGTAAAACTGATTGAAACTAAAACAATACTAACACACAGGAGCATTTATTGCATCATTTTTTAAAAGACTATACATCTCCCAACTCCTTCTAAGACAGGACATGCATATTTGTGTTCTGATTTATATTTATTTATTTATTTATGTATATAATTATTACATTTAGCATTTGGTATTACTTTCAGGCTGTATTTTGTTTTGTTTTTGAAAAAATAAATTCCTTCATTTCTAGTTTTCCTAGTTGTTATAAAATAATATTCAGAAGAAGTATTTTATTGTAGTGTTTGGAGTTTGTAAATATTAAAAGCTGGAAAAGGGTTCAAACCGATATAAAAATATCTAAAAAAAATCTAAAACTTGTGGATTCATCATCTCCTGAAATATTTTCCTCATAAACTGAAACACTACCTTCACACACTGAAATGTTTCTGCCAAACTGTAGTTTGGTTCAATTCTTTCTTTTTTAAAATACGGCAATAAACCTTAATATTACATTATAAATACCATATGTGTGTGTCATTTACTGTATATCATTTACCATACTTGCTTTTTATTCTCATGTGTATGCTGCTGTGACAAGTGAAATTCCCCATTGTGGAATCAATAAAGTAATTCTATTCTATTCTATTCTATTCTATTCTATTCTATTCTATTCTATTCTATTCTATTCTATATGACATATTTTATTCAAATGCACTTGACTGTGGACTTTCTAACACAAAAGTGGTAAAACATTACCATCTAGTGGCCAATACTGAATGGCTCAATAAATAATTCCTCATAAACATGTTGACTCCCAAAAGATTAAAATTGTATAGTTTTCACTTCAAATAAAACACAATATTATTTAGCAGTAGCATGAAACTTTTTCTACACGTTTTCTCCTATAGTCGCAACTCTTTTCCAACAAGCTTAGAGTTTTTGCAGGAAATAGTTGATTAATAGCTGGGTTAATTGAAAAACTACAATTTCTTCAAATTTAATCTGTTAAAAATAAATATTGTTGGTTGGTTTTTAAAAACCTTCAATGTCAATGGCTGTGTTTTTGGGTAAGGACTAAAATAAAAAACACAAATTCCCTTTAAGAGGCGGGCCTAAAGTTTATTATCCAATCAACATCTCTTATTGTGTCATGTGTTCTTAGTTGACCAATTGTTAGCCAAAGATTAGCTCCTGCCGCACCCAAGTAGGATGAAGGTGGATGGGCGGAGCGAGGGCGAGAGCAGCGAGATAAACCCACCAGAGGAGGGGATAAAAACAGAGAAAAAAAACATCCTCGTCTACTCGTTGCTTAGCTTAGTTTTCATTTCACCGCAACATCAAAGAGAGGGTAAGCTCCAAAATAATCGAAGTACTTTGTTTCTTAGAGGTAACTTCAGGTGTAAGACGACCCATGTGTTTGTGTGTATGTGTGTTTGCGCCTCTGTCTTTTTTGTGCAGTCTGTTTAGCTGGTGTTTTGCCAGTTTAGTGAGCGGGGGAGTCTGAAGAGAGATTGCTGTGCACGTTTTCACACAGTAAAAATAATCTTATCTGTTTATTTTAAAATTCAAAGTAATGCAGTTACCTGTGCTCAATCTCTAATGTATTCAACAACAAACGAGAGCTCGTACTTTGAGCCCGAGGTGTTTAGCTAAGTGTTGCTAGCTTGCTACCAGAGCAGGCCTAATGGCTTTATTTTTCATTGTCACATTTTTTAGTTGTTGTAGCTGTTTTAATATGGACTATTGGGCTGTGAATAGTTGCTGTTTTCCTGATTGGGTGTGTTTGGGTCAGATTTTGTTTTGTTCGACTGTGAGGTGATGGAGCAGTTTCCTGTTTGAGGTCAGAGTCAGTGTCCTGCAAAATATTATCCACCCAGGCTCAGTTTTAACTTGTAAGCACTTTGTTAAAGAGGACGGAGATAAACTGCAGGATGTCATATTATTGCAAGAGACCAGATGAACAGTTATTCCTAATGGTATCAGGAACATCATACAGTATAATACATTTTTATTTGATACAGCTTGGACTACACTGCTGTTTTTTGTACAAATAGTGATACAAGTGGAATGATTTTGCAAAAATCCCAACTGGACAGGGCAGTGTCCCTTCAGGACAGTGTAACTTATTGGTCATTATCGAAATGTTACCTCTTCCAAGCTAATTTAATGTGAATAAATCTGTTTAGTCCTGAACTATAAGGGAAATGTAGGATTAAGTTTGAGTTGAGTGAGTAATGGCAGCTTGTGTGATGCAGTGCAATGATTTGTTTGATGTCTTAATAAACACCCAATGCGAAGTCCCTTCCTGTGAAGTTTAGCAAAGCCAAGCTGCTAAGAAAAATCTAATGTTTTTTCAATGTTAACTTCCTGGATCTGGTAATTCTGTTAGAATGAATGTACCTCCCTAAGGATGGAACTTGGCTCTGACAGTCTGGCTCCATGTTGCCACCCTGAACACACATACACCACATTAATACACAGACAAACTCTCTTTAGATTCATAGCTTTGTGATTAACTCCCACTCTCCATACACCCACACCCTGGACTGCAGTGCAGCTGAAAATGTGTTTCAGCTCCATTTAAACTACACAGCTTTCGGCTTCCTTCCTCTTCACATATACACTTAGCAGGGTTGAGTTGATGCTTATAGTACGGTAAGGCATTTTTACAACAAAGAGGCCAATAAAGCTGACTTCTAGACACAACCTGCCATTTTATTTAGGTCAGAAGATGTGTAGATGTAAACATAATGGTACAGAGTGGAATCTGAGAAACTATATGGGCAGAGATGAGTTGTTTGAAAGAAATATTCATATATAACATGTAACAACCAGATCAAACTTGATCTGTACACAATAGGGTGGAGTGCAGTTGGCAAAAGGGATAAAATTTTCCCCATTCAGTCCCATTAGTCAGTTAGGAGATTTGGCAAATATTTCTCCTCTTACAGCTTGCTAATAAAAATGTCCTAAAGGAAGCAGAATGTAAATTGTAACATTTTAGGCAGGTGTGGAAATCTTATTATTATTATTATTATTATTATTATTATTATTGATAAAGTATAAATGTGACTAGATCAGAAACACACTCACAGACTAAATGATGACTTTCAGAGCTAGTAAGCAGATAACTTAATTTTTAATGTGCACAGCATGTTCTGTCATCTTGAGTCGTGTCAGTTAATATTTGGACTGTGATGAAGGATTAATGCCTGTGTGAGGTTACATCAAGTTCAGTGCTGAGGTTTATTTCTCAGCGACAGTTTACTACTTGTCCTGTCTCATCACTGGGAAAATATACTGTACATGTAAACTGGAAATCTAACCTGCAGGAGCAGGTTGGGTTTGGTTTCAAGATAATCAATCGCTTGTATAAAAGCACCATTCAGTTACACTAGAAAATTATAATAAACATCTTTAATTATAAGCAGGACTATCTAGTTTGGGGGGTTTACTTCTTAATTGCAGTGGCACAAAGGTAGATGCTTAACTACACGAAATCACAATGAAATCTATTAAAAAATGTTGCTACAAATTAAATGTGTACCAAAAACAGGCCAGGGCTTTTATTTACCCACAATCAGTCACACATTCAGACATAAAAAGCGAGTAAAGAATAATATTCTATGTGACATGTTATTCTGTTCACACTCTGAGTAATATTGCCTCAGCGTGAATCAGAGCACAATAGTAAACATTTTTACCATATTTTCAGCATTGTGATAATTGACGTCAGCACAAATATTAACTTGTCTTTGGTTTGTTTGCCTGCTGCTTTTGTGCCATAAATAACAGACTTGTCTGTGTCACTAATTACAGTCTTGTGCCCAAAATGAGACCTTGAATGTTGGCGTGCTAAAATGACTCCTAATGCTTTCCCACTGGCCATCGTATTAGGAGACTGTGTGTGTTCACAGAAACACATGAGCTGCTGCCATCAGATTCTGCAATTCTAGTAATGACAGGCATCCAGCTCAGAGATCTAATGAGGTCTTGTCTGTGTGCTCCTGTTAAAGGTCTAAGGGAAGAAAAAGAAGCTAAAACGGCAATCCACACGTGTTAAAATTCAAATAAAATCCAAACAATCACTATAGACTATTTTATCATTACTGATAATGATTCATTCGTTACTTGAGTAGCATATAGGACTGAAATTTCATGGGTCTTTTAGACGTAGCTCAGTCATGCTGATGCTTTCAGAATGAGCCTCCACCTCTCAAAGTGAATTAAAACATTGAAATAATGTTATTTTGAGCTCATACTGAGGAGAGCCTGTATCTGTTCTATGGATTATTTCTGTGTTCAGTGGAAATGAGCAGATCAGTTGTTTTTACTGCAACATGCGAAATAGATTTTTGGACTCAATTGGACGGCTTTATGAAAAATTGAGATGTTTGCATCAAATAGTGAAGGGCATTGCTTTATTGTATATTTTAGTCTTTGGTTTAATTTTTAAACTTTCTTGTAATTTTATGGTTTAAAGATTTTGCAGAGGTTATGACACATGTTTTAAGGGAGACCATAAGACCCAGTTTATTGTTTTTATTAAGTTTAAAATGGAGAAAGTTGTTAAGCCAATCATTTTCCTGGGAAATGAGGCATTGCAGCAGAAAAAAATTTCTGATCTCAGATATTAGTATTTATACATTACTCCAAGTTTCTCAGTCCGTACACATAAAAACACCTCAGTCTTCTGAGAACTGGGACACTATCAGAGAGACGAACATCTTGACCTGGGGCCAGAATATATATGATCATATGAGGGGTCACAATGTGTGCAGAGTCCAGGACTAAGGCTGCTATACAAATGGATTTGCAGACGCTGAAGATTTTTCTTTTCTAATCTACTGTGTTGCCTTAAATGTCCCTAAAATCCCCAGCCTTCATCCCTGGAGTGCTTTGATTTTAATATCAAAAGACTAATTTTTTTTTTTTTTTAAGATGTCTGCATTGTACCACTACTTGCAGTGTGATGTCAGCCTTCAGCTTTTCTTACATAACAGTAATCTTTTAAAGCTGTCCTGTGTTTCCATGGTTACCATTTGGTTTCCATGGTGACTGAACTCTCAAAAAGGAGCAGAGGCTAGTCGGGTCCAGTGCTCCAGTGTTTTTGAGGGAGAGGACAGAAGAGGATTATGGTGAAAAAATAGGATAACTTTCTGCATCTAAATACATTGTCCTTATAAACGAATAATTAGTTTTAACCATTTATATGGAATGGAGATGTTCATGCTGGTGTGTTTAATACATTTATTCACAAATACCTTTTTAAAGTGGCTACATGAGAAACTTGATGGTTTTAGTTGATAATCTGTCTCTGCGATGGCAGCTTCACATGATGAAATGATCCTCTCTACAGTTCTTGTTGTTTCATGAGGAGTGTTATAGTCACCCTGTGCTTTACACTTCGTTCTGGTTACAGTGATTTGATAATCACACGTTGGTACGCTGCAAAACTGGATGACTTCACTGCTTGGAGCCTGATTAGAAACTACAATATTACATGTTTTACATTTATATTGTTTATTAACTATCAGTAATTCTACTGAACTTTACAGAGTGTCTATTTTAGGCCGGATATTGAGCTCAAATAGAAACTGCAGAGTGTTTCTATCTCGCAATTAGACTCTCTAGGTCATTAGTTATTAATATGACAGATTATGATAGCTTATTTCTTGGCACAGACTGAAGTTTTTGTTCCATTAGTGAAAATGTTGACTCCTCTGTGTGTCTTCTCTCAGAAGGTTAGAAGAACATCTTGGTTAGTCGGTTCTGTAAGGTTTGTCCTGTTTCTAGTGGACTGACTTCATCTTATTGCATCTAGAAACAAACACCACCAGAACAACCAGTGCAACATCCAACTTGACAGCTAGTTACTTTAAAGTGGATTAGATTTGACAAGGAGTCGGATAGCATTAAGTTCCTCCTGTAAACCAGTCTGACATGGGTCAGAACTGCAGACACTGCAGTGGTTTAGCGTGCGTTAGATTAATCTGTGTGACTGTTGGACACACAGTTTGTTGTGACTTTCTAAGATGTTTAGAATATTTATTGGCTTGTATTTAATGTTATTTTTCAGTAACGCTTCATGTCCTGCACCAAAGATCTCCTAATAGAATTTCAGCCTTCAGTGATGCACTGTGAGTGTTGAAAGGTGATGAACTGGGACTTTTTCTTTAATGGGTTCATGTGACACCAGGTGTTGATCCTGTTATTAGAGGTTGAGCTGTTATGTTTTTTATGTGGCTGAAACGAAACTTTAGAAATTAGGGAACTTTTATCAGTAACACAAATGGCCCATAAGCTCAGATTAGAGCAGAAGATCTCTGAAAATGTTTTGTTGTTGTTTAAACTCTCAGGACATTTATAAAAACAGACAGATGCACTGAGGATCTGTCTGCTCCCAGCATGATGCTGCATGCTTTTAGTTCAGGCAGCAGTTGTCATGGGACTTGTGGGTGAACATTTGTATTGATGCGGTCTAATGAGCTGCATCTGTCCCTTCCAGGGCACCACCCACCACTCAGTGTGAACATTTCAGGCCCTTTTACCCCGGTTCTGTGTCCTGCTGCAGCTGAAGCATGAGCAGTCTGTGTTGATACAGTTGGATGGGAAAAAGTCAGATCTCCATCTTTTGACTTTTGTTCTGTGAAACCCTTTAGGGTTTGTGGATTGATTTTAATTTGCACTCACTGATTATGGAAAATGTAATGTTTGAGGTAATAAAGCAAACAGTCTGATATAAACAGCAGGGTGGCAATGAACAATTAAGCTTTTAATTTTTTTCAGTAGTTGGTGTCTAACTGGTGTCTGTGGGGTTTTTTCTCCCTTCCTTTGCCAATCATTGACAGTTGGTGTTTTGTTTCCAGGAAGCACACTGTGTAAATCAATGAAAAGCTATAAACTGGGACAACAGGCCACATTATCATGGCAGGAAGTTGGAGCGTGAGTGGGCCGTGTGATTGGTTTTCTGGTTTAATGACCGTTATGTTTGTTTTTCTCATTCACCAATTATAAGATTGTTTCATTACATTATCCATTTTTGGTTCATATACCACACCAGGCCTTAAAGCTGCACGACATTTTGATTTAAAACAAACCAACTCTCTCCCCTTCACCTCAAAGCTCCTCCCAAAGCCACGCCTCCATAACCTGTGAACGCACACCTTAGGCTTGTTTGAGATGAACTGCGCCTCGCCTGGAAAACAGACGAGAGCAGGCGGATGCAGCAGGGGGCGTGGCCAAAAGTCGGCTTTTAAGTCGGACAGATTTTCTTAAATGTAGCTCGTAGGTGATGATGAGGCTGAAGATATCGCGTTAATGTCCGTAATAGCAGATGACTTTCCTTTTTTTTCCAAAATCCTTTATTTGAAGTTCAAAGTATTTCTAAACAGATTCAAGAGTGAACAAGTATCAACAACACTAAAGTAAACGAAACAATAGACATATATATATATATATATATATATATATATATATATATATATATATATATATATATATATATATATATATATATATATTATATATATATATATATATTATATATACAGAGAGATCATATCAAAGAAAATAAACAAGATGGTGCTCTGTACTAAATGATATGATTAATAAAAAACAGACAGTAGTTTTATTAGAACTTTATAGAAAATGAAAACAGTCCCTACTGAAAATTATTTGGAACAAATCACATTTCTCATTGTGGCCTTTATAGTTGACATCATCAATGTGGCATGTTTTTACTATATATATGAAAAATAACATTTCGCATTTTGCCACGGGATGTTTGGATCAAATGTTAACCAATCAGATCTGAGATCAGGTGAGAGCCAGGCGTTTCCCGTCATGCCTTCGGTTTTGCAGCCAGTGGAGAGCAACTGCAGCGCCTTGCTCCAAAATCTGCGGCCGCCTTGATCTCACAAGGTTATCGTTGCCTACGTAGGCATGACATCAGAGCAAGTCGGCGTCAATTCGGACAGAAATCTAACCGGCATGCAATGGGCGCCGATCACCGGTGATCGAATCTGCGCTGAACTGGCTCATCTCGAACGCACCTATTCTCTCAGCTGAAGGAGGAGCAGGCTGTTGACTTGCTGCGTTCAGGGGGAGAATCCAGTACGTGAATCTAGTGCACAATAAGACTGCATGCAGACAAACATGATGCACATAATTGCTGGGTATACAGAACAATTATTGATTTTAGTCTGAAACATAGGATTAGCGGAGGTATGCTGTATTTAACATACATGATGGAAAAACTGTTATTAAATCAGACCACCTACTTCAGTTTTAAGTTTAAGGGTTAGCTAGCTGTTGTTGTTTTGACTCTGAGAAGTCAGGCAGACCCCTAGAGGTTTTATAAGTGGTTATGCCTTGGGTGATAAATCCAGTTCCTCTTTCCTCTCTAGTGATCACGTTTGCAGTCCAGATTTCTTTTGAATGTTGTTGACATTTCTTTGGATAAGATGACAAGTCCCCAATTTTTTCCAATAGTAGCATTTTGTACCAGTGGAAATAAATGCTATAGTATTAGCTTTAGATTATTTCACATCAACAGAATGCAGCTTTTCAAACACCAGGTCTTCCAGCCCTAAAGCATAGAAAGACTTTACATTTTACCGGACTGAACTTGAACTGTAATATTAATCCCACTAACTAGTTGAGAAGACTAATTTTTCCCCCTATCCATCATTTGTACATGGTTTTTGAAATGTACAGGTAATAAAACTCCATCGCTTTAGTAATAATTTATCGTGAATGTACATATTTTTCAATTTCAACAATAAAAGAAGAGTGTCTCACAATTTTGAGCCTGGAAAATCATAACATAACACAGTAGTTTGCTAAATGTGGGACCCTGTCTTTATGACTTTGAGTCACCTGTAATTTTAGGAAAAATCTTGAGCCATAGCTGAAGTAATTTCTTACATTGTGCAAAATAATGATGCACAATAAAACAAATTTATATGAAGTAATTAGTCCTTTTTATTTCATGTTGAATAAAATCTGTCATTCTCTGATGTAGGAGGCAACCCAGGATGAACGGCGAGTCAGGTGCCGGCGTGGTGACGGCTCCCCCTCCCACCACAGCCCCACACAAGGAGCGTTATTTTGACCGGGTGGACGAGAGCAGTCCAGAGTACCAGAGGGAGAGGAACATGGCTCCTGACCTGAGACAGGACTTCAACATGATGGAGCAGAGGAAGAGGGTCTCCATGATCCTACAGAGCCCGGTCAGTGGAGTTTGTCTCTGCATAAATAAGATAAATCTGTCAACTCTGGTGAAATGCTGTTTGATGAAAACACAATGATCACATTTAAAGGCCACCTATGACCATGTTCGTTTGCATCACATGAGTGATCCAGTTTAAGCCGTGTGGTGTTGACCAGCTGAATGCCTGGAGCTGCATTCACAGGACTATTTAAGAACACTGCTGCGAGTCTAAAAATCAGCACTTTTATTAGAATTCAGCAGTGAACATATTTGATTTCTTGTGTGTACCAACTGACAGGCATTTTGTGAAGAGCTGGAGACCATGATCCAGGATCAGCTGAAGAAGGGGAAGACTCCCACGAGTCTGCTAGCGCTCCAGCAGATCGCAGACTTCATGACCACCAGCATGCCTTCCATGTATCCAGCTGCACCACAAGGAGGCATGGCAGCACTCAACATGAGTAAGCAAAAAGAAAAAAAAGAGCCTGTGTGACCTTGTTGAACTCAGCTCTGCTTTGTCTGCACCCGTGATGAGTAATGCATCGTATGCCAGAGTTGATTTCATGACAAAGATTCCAGTCACAAGCAGAATGCTTCTTAGTGTTTATATTTCTAACTAAGATTTGTTGGAGATAGATGCATTTATTTGCTTCTTGTAACCCCTGCTTCTACTTGTGCGATTTAATAATTCTTTTTTTTTTTAAATTCTGTCTCTCAGGTTTGGGGATGGTGACTCCTGTAAATGATCTGCGAGGCTCAGACTCTATTTCCTATGAAAAAGGCGAGAAGCTGCTTCGCTGCAAGCTGGCTGCCTTTTATCGGCTCTCTGACTTGTTTGGCTGGTCTGAGCTAATCTACAACCACCTCACAGTAAGATCGTCCTCTTAATGAATGCCTTAATATTTGCATTATATTTACAACATAATTCAACATCATTCTCTTTTTTGACTGCAGGTGAGGGTTAACTCAGACCAGGAGCGCTTCCTTATTGTCCCCTTTGGGCTACTGTACAGTGAAGTAACTGCCTCTAGTCTGGTGAGGATCAGTTTAAGATTTTTCTACCACTTACTGTATGTAATTTTCCCCTTTTTAAAATTGGATTTGGATACAAAATGCATCAAAAGTCACAGTGCCGTTCTGATTTAACCATTTGTGTGTTACACCCTTCAGGTGAAGATAAACCTTGAAGGTGAGATAGTGGACCGCGGAAGCACCAACCTTGGGGTCAACCAGGCTGGATTCACTCTCCATTCTGCCATCTACGCTGCGCGGCCTGATGTCAAGGCTGTTGTACATATACACACAGCTGCAGGCGCTGCAGTAAGTACTGTAATCACATTAGGGCTGAAATGATTCTTCGAGTACCTCGAATAATTCGAGTACAAAAAAGCCTCGAGGCAAATTCTCTGCCTCGAGGCTTCGTTTAATTCATATTTAATTAATTCATGGCTTTGCAATCGCCCGGGGTCATGTTTCACCCGGACCTAAATAAGTGGCGCACATACACACTGCAATGAATGCACACGCAAGTAGCGAATGTAACTTACATTTATCTTAAGCCATGGCGGACAACTAGACCGTACTATTACTACTAGTACTAGACCGGCACAGACTGAAAGACGTCTGTAGGTACCGGTAGCGAAAAAACACGGTGCCGACTTTGGTACTGAGATGCTTCATTTATCCGCCTGCGCAGCTATACGGGTGGAGACACAGGTGAGACGGAGGAGCAGAGAGCCCCTCCCCTCCCTGTCAAAACACCGTAGCGAGTTGCGGGTTAAAAATTCCGAAAAACTCTAAAGTTTCGCCGCATTTTGGAAAGGTAAACAGGAACAGAGCAAAATGAAACGTATGCTATGAGATTTGTGCCGCAAAAAACAGGCATTCCAGTAATTAGTCAAAGCCACGCATTGCGTATGGAATTAACTTGGTGCTGCAGCCATGATATCTATGACTGCAGCTCTTTCACTTCAGTCCGACTGAAAAAAAGGTGTGTGAGGGGAAGACAGTGACATAACAGAAAGTTCCGAGGTAAGCAATAAATACCAGTAATAATAGTAAATGCACTTATATGCCACAAAACCATGGTTCTATTTTTTATTTAAAAAATGTTTAATACTTTATTTTCTCTCAGATTTATACATTGTACATGTAATTTATACATACATACATATATATTTATATGTATGTATATTTATATATACATACATGTAATTTATTAGAGTACTCGATTAATCAAAAAAAGATTTGATAGAGTACTCGATTACAAAAATATTCGATAGCTGCAGCCCTAAATCACATCAACCCTCGAGTTAAAGAAAGCGTAGCATGACCCTGTTTGTCTTTGTTGCAGGTGTCGGCCATGAAATGTGGGCTGTTGCCCATCTCGCCTGAGGCGCTGTCCCTGGGTGAGGTGCGATACCACGACTACCACGGTATTCTGGTGGACGATGAAGAAAGGGCTCTCATTCAGAAGAATCTTGGGCCAACAAGCAAAGTAAGAGCATTTTGAGAAAGAAAGAAATGAAAGGAGATAATTGGTGGTATTGAAGCTCAGGATTTTTTATTTCTCAGGTTCTGATCCTAAGAAACCATGGCTTGGTGTCAGTAGGAGAAACGGTGGAGGAGGCATTTTATTACATCCACAACCTGGTGACTGCCTGTGAGATCCAGGTAGGCTTTTAGAGGGGCTACTTCCTGCTACATTTTGTCAAACCACCTTAATTTGGCAGTTTTGGACTTGTTTTATTAAGTTTGTCTGAGTTTTTCACAACTACCTTTTTGTCTTCCCACCTTTATACCTGTTTTTGTCTTCGTGTTTATGTTCACTTCTTGTCTTTGAGCTCTCTTTCCACACTTTTTTTTCTCTGTTCTGGATCTGTGTGTGGTTTGTTTGTTTGTATACCTCCTTACTCTTTTCCAGGTGCGAACACTGGCCAGCGCTGGAGGTCCAGATAATCTGGTCATGCTGGACCCCACAAAGTACAAGTCCCGTCCTCGGGTCCCTGAGCCAGCAGGCGATGGGACCTCAATACACCCCAAGTGGCAAGTCGGGGAGCAGGAGTTTGAGGCTCTTATGAGGATGCTCGACAACTTGGTATGAACACAGAAGATGGCGTAATTTATTTATATAAAGGTGCAAAGGAAATTATTGCTAATTTCTCAAAAGATTGACGAATCTAGTTTAATTTTAGACATTTTCTAACTTTTGTGTTTCAGGGCTACAGGACAGGCTATCCTTACCGCTGCCCGGCTCTGAGAGACAAAGGTAAAAAGTACAGTGACGCGGAGCTCACCTCCTCCACCCACGGGAGTTACTCATACGGGGAGGACAGTGACTCAGGCGCTCGCTCCCCGCTGAAACACAGCTTCCAGCGCGGCCAGCGCGACAAGACCCGCTGGGTCAATGCCGGCGGCCGGCCTGATGAGCCCTATGAGGACGGGCCGGACGGCAGCAGCCCCAAGTCGAAGCCTAAGGTGTGGACGAACATAACACACGATCACGTCAAACCCTTGCTGCAGTCTCTCTCGTCCGGTGTCTGCGTGCCAAGCTGTATAACCAACTGCTTGGTCTGTGCCTACCTTATTGTTCATAGTATCCAATTTAGAAGCTACCTTATTGGTGGAAATGGGTCAGTGCTCGGCATCCTGAGGGTTTGGAGATGCTGAAAAAAAAATTAAATGGTTTAAATGTTAGTTTTTCAGCATTTATGTCATGAACCTTTACAGAACTAACCCTCCTTTCTCTTTGAGACTTTCTATCACAGCTGTGATTATTCACTGACCCTCTTTGTGTCCTTCTGGCCTACTGAAGCTTCACGATGCCGGGCCATCTGCCCAGAGCATGCCCCCCTCTCACACTTGCATGTATAGTAGTGAAATGCATTGTTGGTGTTGATGTTTTTCCCAGAGGAGCGAGCAGAAGGGGCGTGGCATGAATCTTCAGGTGAATGTGGCAGGACCGAGTGATTCTGCTGCTCACCACCCCCTCAAACAGTTTTCTCCTTTTGCATTTTGATGTTGGCTTACTTTGTTGCTTAAAAAAAGTCAGACAAAAAATTTGAGATTTAGAGGCTTTAGTTAAATGAAAAGTGGCATGTCTTTAAGAATATATTTTAGAATGGTAAATTTTAAACTCAATATACGAATAAAAGCAAAAAAAAAAAACAACAACTCTTTTGCAAGAGTTCTGCAGCTTGCTTTTTAATTTTTGGTTTTCCTTTTCTCTAAACACTCGCAGCTACGTTCAGTTGGGCGCTTGTGTTGCCTCTTGTTATTTTCTATCTAATTTCTGGCTTCAGTTTTATTTCCAAAGTGGCTTTAAAACTCTTTAATGCCTGCATGAATGGATTTGTTTAAAGGAAAAATTTTTAAAAGTACAAAAAAAAGAGAACTTATGAAATTTGATCTGACTTATCTCCTGTTGGGAAAGTAGGAAGTGTTTTGTTGTCAGACTCTTTCTCAGTGAGTATATCGTGTTTACGTCTTCATCTCTCATGTTCAACCAACCCAACCCTGCTATTCCCATCCAGCACCCGCCCCTTTACCCTCATTTAGCTCCCGGTTTGGCAGCTAACCAGCTAAACTCGGAGTCAACACGAGAACGAAGTCATGAGCTTCTGCTTTTCACTGCGACTTACATGTAAAATGGTCAAATTCTGCACGAAAATTTCTGTTAATGTCTTCATCCACTGCTCATTCAGTTTAATTGGAGGAATGGGTGAAGATTTGACCTCACTAATGCTGAGCATTACCAGGTTTACAAAAATTGAAAAACGATAAATCCACATTAAAACCGTAAAATGTCTCTTCCTCTGCAGGAAGGATGTTTTAGTTTGTTGTGTTGTGAAAAGGGTTATTTTCTTTTATATATTCCAACATGGCCAAGTGTTCTTGGGTGTGTTTCTCTCTTATCTCTGTTGTCCTTGTTGTGTATCAGCCTGGGAAATGACTTTGGTGATGCCAGCTCACCCCTCACTGCCACTCTCGCTTCGTAAGCCAGCCTCATCGTCCCAGCCATCTCTCACCACCCCCACCACCTGCTACCACCCAAACCTCACATTTTTCCTGCCTTATCTTTTTTATGTTCTCATTCGCTGATTGTTTTCATTTAATCTTCAGTGTTAAACGCTTATTTTTTATTCAAATAGAACATCAATGATGATGACAAACGATTTTCCAGAATTCTAAATACATTTTTACCAGTGGTCTTTGATTTTTACTCAATTGGTCGTCATATTTGTGTTTGTTTGTTTTGTTTTTTTTACTTCATCTGTGAGTTTTGCTTCCCAACATCCTAAAAATAGATATTTCCACAAAAATAAAATCACTTTTTTGTAGCTTATACAAGTTGAGCAAACTTTAAACTAACTTTGTATTTTAGAGCGTTATCATGAAACACATTATCATGATATTTTATTGTGTTGTCTAAATCACTGTATTGTTGTTAAATTCAACCCTATGTTGTATCAAATGCACTAGTGTCATCCTTCTATTATTGACCCCTCCAAAGGAAGAGGAAGCACTCTTGAATAAAAATTAAAGACAATTTTATTTAAGAATAGAACATAAGAGAACACAATACTAGTCTCAAAATCACAACCTGTCACTTATTGAATCAGAAATGCCATCCTGAAGGAGACGTCTTTCTAAAACCGTGAGATATAGGTTTATTTCCCTTTAGCTTTAAGGAGCTTCTTTGTCATCTGTTGAGACATGGAGCTCACTGGCAGGTTTCTTTCTCTGTCACTTTGTGCCCACTGTGACTGAAGTTCATTTTAGACTGTATTGATAATGACAAAAAAAAAAAAAAAAGCAAATTGCTCAAACCCTTCTTAGTGAGTGTAAACGATGCACAAAAAAACCGGTGCAGCACGTATTTTATGAACCAGGACCTCCGTTTATAAATGCTGTCGGCTATCTAAGTCCTTTTCCCCTTTGTAATTTTTTTTATGATAAATACCTAGCTTATTATTAATTATAACAGCCCTCATATCATTTAAAGTAGTAGCTGCTCAAGTTTTTGTGTTAATGTTTAGCTAGGTGTGGTTCTTCACCTCAGTGAAAAGAAATGCTGATTTTTACTGATGTGTGAAGGTTTAAAAACACTAATACTCATTTTTTTAAAATCATTAAGATTTTCTTAAATGTGTCTCGTCATCATTGGGTAACTTTGTATTCATCCTTTTTTTTGTTTTTGTTTTTTTAAACAGCCTTCCAGTTTTGTTTTTTCTATTTTATCGCATGATTCTTGTACTGTGACGCCTGCATTGTTTTATGTCAACATTCTTTGTGCTTGAGGTTGTCGTGTCTCTCTGTATCTCTGATTGAAGCTGTTTTTTGTTAACCCTCTATGTGGCGTTTACAGTGGACAAAGGAAGATGGACTCCGCCAGGCTGCTGTAGCCAATCAGTTCATCCCAATGAACACCAACCCAAAGGAGGTCCTGGAAATGAGAAATAAGGTAACGGGCTTTTTTGTATTCCTTGATTTGTGATCAAATCTCCACACAGAACCATCGTGACCAGGGTGTTGTAATCCTTCTAATGAGGTCAAATCTTATTTGTAGATTCGAGAGCAGAACCTGCAGGACATAAAGACAGCAGGGCCCCAGTCTCAGGTTCTGTGTGCCGGCACTGTGGTGGAGCGAACCTTTAACCAGGTCAGTCTCTGGACTCTACAGCTTCATGCCTCGCTGCTAAAACCACCCTGACCTGGAGATGAATACGTCTCATATTTGTAAACTATTTCAGCTTTTTGTGTTGAATTGACACAAGTTAAATGTTCAGTCCAGGTCTGGAAGCTTCCTCTTTATACCAAGATACTGCAATGTGTGAATATTATGAAACTTTTACAAGAAACTGAGCTGCTTTTTTAAAATGATTATGACTTAAATTAATTTTTTTCCAATCCTATTTAACATCAGATACTAAAGAATAACTACTGATAAATGAACAAAACCGTGTCCTCCGTGTTGGTCAGAACCAGGAGGACTGTGTAACTGTGACATTATTCTTTGATCACAGAGATTGTCAGTCTTACAGGTGAGTAAAATGTGAGAAAGGTAACGTTGCTTTGGTCTCTAAACCTTCCAGCTCAGTGTTCCATATTCATACATTGTATTATTCATTTATTTGGTTTGTTGCTTTTATTTGATTTTTTTTTTTTTTTTTTTTTTAGCTGTTTGCTGTTGCAGCAGCATTTGCAGCCAGACTTCCGTGTCTTGAAACATTAAACCAATATTTTTTTAAGCAGTTGATCATGTTTTGGGGCATGTGCTGTTTTTTTGGCATGTGCATTTGAAGGACTTAAGAGGGTTTATTATATATACCGGTATATTACACTACAAGAGCAAGTACTACAAGTGTAATTTAAATTGAGCTATTGGGTAATCTTTCATTTGTTTCTCTAGTTTTAAGCACTACTAAAAATCTATTCATTGTTTTTTTAATCAGATTTTATCAGCCTCCCGCTGTACAGCACCCCCTTGTGGTAGCAGTTTGCCTCTACAACGCATGCTCATGGCCACTGGTTTCATTGCTTCCATGCTTTTCAAACATCTAGTCATTTCCAGAACCATCTCTCTCTGCATGCACTCCCTCTGTCTGAATGTGTGTTCGCATGTTAAATGCAGAGGTGGAAAGTCGCTAAATACAAAGACGGCGTAAATCTCAAGAAAGTTATTTTAGAACTATGTTATGTGACTTTTGCCAAGAAAGGAATAAAAACAATCTTACTGCACTGCTTTGAACGTTTTCAGAACAGGAGTTTTTTAAGAACTCTTTCCCCCTTTGTGTGTGTGTGTGTGTGTCTGTGTGTGTATGTGTGTGTGTTGACATCCACAACTTCCTGACTGCTAATATGAATGTGCTCGGTGTGCCCCTCCTTCACTGGGTTTATTATTGCAGGACGCCCCTCTGTCTGACTGTACGGACACTATTGATGGCCTTGATGTGTTCGAGGGGTCCTATAGTCCTGCTAAATCTTTTAGAAAGGTACTTACTGCTCCAGTCACAGTATATATATATATATATATATATTATTATTATTATCTGTAGTGGGAAACCAAATCCTGAGCTGCTTTAGTCCAAATTTGTCACCGTAAAAACATTTAGGCTCGTGTGTAAAAGACGGTTTGAATTCCTGAAGACATGGAGTTAAAAGATGAAACATTTATTTGATATGGTGCAGTTACTTTTTACAGTTCGATTGACGCAGAACGAGCTGCATTCAGCAGCTATTATTAGAGTATTTTGATTTTTAAGTAGCGTATTTTGATTCTAATGTTGGAACTGTTGTCCTTTTTTTGAAGATCAGTTTACCTTTTATCCAAGTTAATAATTTACTGTAGCATAAATGTTGACCGCAGGTTGCCTAAAGTTTTACAAACCTCTTTATACGTCATGTCACCAGTTCTCCCTAGATACGCTGTTGATATTTGGATCTTTTGGTTATTTTTTTCTACATGTTTATTTCAGAGCCTTTGGATGCATTTAGGATGATTTCTAGCTAAGATTCTTGAAGTGGCAGATGTTCTGTTCATCTTACTGCTGTAGATGAGATTTGACTAAAACGGCATCACAGCTTGTTTTATTGGCACATCAGCAGGTTGTTATAAGGCTTCACATTTATGGACAAGGATGGTTTTAGTTTAAAATAGCTCCAGTTTTTCCTGTTCTTGAAGAACATTTCGATCGGTTTCATAATTCTTAAGGTTAAACCGTTGATGTCATGTTGAGTTGTGGATTTTGAAAAAGTTGTCCCATCAAAGGATCCCTTAAAAGAATGTATAAGGCCCACTGTGTTTCACACCAGAGTTTTACACTAAAATCATTTATGTTGAGAATTAATATTCTGATTTTTGCCGACGTTATTTTGATTAGCTATTAGTTCCCTGTTTTTTTTTTTTTTTAATATGGTGTGTTGGATACCACTAATAATAATCACTTTATGAGGTAAAGCATCCTATTGGTTATGTTAAAATGTTGTTTCAAGGCTGTAATAGAAAATTTTGGTCCTTGTGGTCACTAAATTGACTTCTACCACTAGGGGGTGCTAATCCAGATGAGACTTTTAGGTTTTTAGAAACCTTTTCAATCCGATGGACCATCGAGCAAATTTATTGTTGCCCATTTCCAGTTTTAATGAATGTAAACTACTAATGATACTGGGAGTCTCTTATCGCTATAAAGCTGCTGATTCATTATTTTTATTTACAAAACAGCTTGACGATTATTCTCATACTCTGACGTTGTAAAGGTTGTACGTATACAACTTTCTTTGTTTGTCGATCACTTGTTTTCAGCGTTCTGGCACTGCAGCCGGTTGTCTGCGTATAAAATAATTCTCTTTTATTCTTGATTAATGTGATCTTTTCTCCCCTGATGTCTACTTCCTTGTCATTCTTGTGTGTCCTGAAGGGCGAGCTGGTGACTGCGTCCAAGGCCATCATTGAGAAGGAGTACCAGCCCCAGGTTATCGTCAGTAAGACGGGTCCCAACCCCTTCACCAAACTCACCGACCAGGAGCTGGAGGAGTACCGCCGGGAGGTGGAGCAGAAACAGAGAGGAAGTGAAGGTGAACGTGACGAGCAAAGTAGAGAACATTTTAATGAATTTAATCGTCTTTATTTCTTTCTAATGAGCTCGTAAGTGTATTCAGGTAGCAGTATTTTATTAAAGGTAAACTGGAACAACACACCTGTATAGTAACAGGTGTATCCTGCATTGGATTTTATTTTTTGTAAAGTACTTGCCTCCCTTTAACCTGATTGTTTAGATAAATTGTTATTTCTCTACACAAACATGGATTCATAGTGAAAGAACGAGACGTTTGTGAACAAGGATCATCCTCTGCATCCAGCGTTCCCAGACCAGAGCCAGAAACGGTGCCTGGTGGTCACGCTTCAACGCACTCCTCCAGCTTGGAGAAAGCCCCGCCTCCAGCTCTCACTCCATCCTCCTCTTCTCAGATCTCACCTGGAGTTCCTGGGTCTTCTCACCTTGGTTCAGAATCTGCAGAGGCAGTAGCAGATGATGTCTTTTCACCTTCAGATGAGGTCTTTTTTGCTCTAGATTGTCCAGTTGTAGGTTTCCACTCTGCTGAGGAGCCTTCAGGTGTGAAAGCAGCAGTTCGGGCTCCAGGTACACCAGATGAAGTGGAGTCCGTCTTTCCTAAACTCAGACCTTCAGCTCCCCTCCTTCCCTGCTTGCTGTCTTTAAACCACCTCTCTGGGAGTTCCTGCTTGCCGTTTCCTCTCCTCTCTGATGGTTTGGATTCTGCTGGTGTTTCACCATGTTCAAGCACCTTCCACGTTTCATCTCTAAAGGCGTTGACTGTTTTTACCCTTTAGTTCCTTGTCTCTGATTTGTTAAGACATCACAGCTTTACCCGATCAGGACCAAACACTTGGAATAAATGAAAACATCCTCTAATAGGTTTTCTCTCCTCGTGTGATGAAAGCACCTCTGCAGTAAAGTGTCCCCATTGTGGAAAACAAATGATGCTCCTCCTTTTCCTCCTAACAAGTCTTGGTTGTTGATATTTGTTGGTGTCATTTCCCTTCTGATTCACATGGACCCTAATCATTTAAAAATGTTTGAGCAAGTTTTTCCCCACAAAAGTGTTTTTCCCTGGTTTGGGTTTCTCATTTGTCATTTTTAATAAATGTATTAGACATCAAAGGAATTACACCAGACCTTCGTGTTTTTTTTTACTTTACCTTGATTTCTCCTGTGGATTCTTCTTACAGATCCAGAGCAGCAAGTTGAGTCTGAGGAGGAGCCTAAAGGCCCTAAACCCACATCCACACCACCGAGCACCCCAGTCAGAGCAGAGGAAGGTACGTTTGCCAGAAACAGCTGACTCCGTTGGTTCTGCCTGGTTTAGCATGGGTTTCTCTCCGGCTCTGGTGTTTTTATTGGATCTACAGAGGGAAGATAGAGGCTCCTGCCTGTCTGTTGTGGATGTTAATACGACTACTACAAGTATTGTGTTGTGTTTCAGTAATAACAGGCCAAGAGGTTTTGTTTTTCCATTAGTTTCAGTATAAATTTATAGTATATTTGGCTAATTTATAAAGAAGTACAGTAGGTGTAAGTATTAGGAAAAATAGGGTTTTAAAAATGTAATAAACCCAAAGTAGATTCTTATCTTTATGCTTCCCCTCTTGGTCTTTATTACCATTGGATTACACCTTTTGTCAGCAGTATCATTAATAATGATACTAAAACTGACTTTAAAAATCAAGTTGTGTATTGAAATCACTTGAATGTAGTCAGGGTGAGGGGTCGACCTGATTCCAGGTGTAATCTAATCTCACGAGTGTTGTTATAACGTTTGTTTCTGTACTGTATCTCCTATCTTTCACTTTCATTCTCCATCTTTTTGGGGTCTACTGAGAATGGTTCCCAACCGTTTATTTTTAATTTTCCGGTGTGTTTTATAATTTTTTTCCCCTCCCTTCTTTCACATTTTCATTTTTTTAATTTAACATGGTGCCTGTGGTTTGATCTGCATAGACATTTGTTTCTACTTGTGCTTTTTCTTCTTTGTGGCTGCGTTTACAATCAGGAGATGGAAATACAAAAGAGTACCTGTTGCCATAGTAAGTATGTACTGTTCCACCTCCTCGCCACCCTCATAATTATTGCTCACCCTCCACACTTGTGTTTGAACGTTTTTATTTGTTTGCATGGCTTCAGTATTAGAGCTGGTTTGTTTGAACTAACACATCCGTTGGGGTTTGTTACTGTCCTCTTGATTCTTCTCTGATTTTCAATCCCAGGGTTTTTGGGGGTTATTTCAGAGCTCCTTTCTTTTTCATTTGTATCAACTGGTTTTATTAAAGGATAAAATGTGATGGATCACAGCCAGAAAACTGCAGCAAATCCCATTAAGAAGACTGATGGTGAAAGAAAGTGGAGCGAGTTTCTGAAGTAAACCTCACAACCTGCTCAGTCTTTGCATTAGATAACCTTGTTTCTCTTCACTCTCCAATTAACCAACGTCTCTTGCACATAAACACATTCTATGACTGTATATTCCTGTCTCATTAAAAAAGTATATTGAAAACATGTTATACTGTTGTCTGTCCTGCAGGCGAGTCCTTTACCAGGTACTTGGGTGCTTTGACTCGATGCTTTTTAACCAAAACTGGCTGCTGTTGGTTTTAGCTTGAAACATGGTCGGAGTCTGGCTGTTTGCTTCCTGGTCTTTGTTTTCTCTGTCTGTGGTGTTGAGCTTATTATCTCTGTTCTGAGGTGCAAAATGAAGATGATGCGTTTTTCTGAGGTCTTGTTTCTCACTAGTCTTTGTCGCATGAGAGCCGTTCTAAAAGCGAGTCGATCTGTCCTTGTTTGGCGTTGGTCTGCAGCGTTGCAGCTTGTGGTGTTGTGGATGCTGTTTGTTGTACTGAAGCTGTCCAAAACTTCTCTTTTCTGGGAGTTAGACATATGATGGTCACGGATTTATATTAAAATGTTTCGGATCGTTATTATCCACCTTTTTCCAGTAAATTTAACATGGTAGCTTTGATGAATTTTGCAGACTGTTGGAGCTCTCTGCCTTGTCAAGACAACTACAGTATATGTAGGACTGATTAGTCATTGGGGGGAAAAAAAAGAAGACTGGAGACTAATTTAAGTCAGTAGGTGGAAGAGTTGAGCTGTTTATTGGTGATTAAAACTTACTAGTATAAATTATAACACCAAAAATTATTTTATCACATTATAATTGATATAAACTGCATTTTAAAATCCATAAACCTTTTTAAAATATTACATTTTTTGTCACGTTCAGATATTGGTTTAAAGGCATACTCGGTAGCCAGGTAAACAACCGAGGTCTCACTAGCTATTTTACAGAAACACGTCTCGGTGAACTCACCCCTCCCATCGGGTAAAATCCATACGCCAGCCTCCTGCCGACATAGGACCCCGTTTTGCAAAGGTGACAAAGCAGAGTATAACTCCAGCCGCAGAAATGTTCCCCCAGCTTTTCCTCTTTTCACCTCCAAACGTTTTTAGTTTTCTGCTAGCTGAAAAGGTGTTTTTTGGGGGGACTCTGCACTCTGGTATTTTTATCTTAGACTGGAATCACCCGCTGTCTCTCTTTCTACTTTCACTTTCACTTCCGGGATGTTCTGCCCCAAAATGTGTCCGGGCGGATTAACGCCAATCCAAGCAGTGAGGAAATGCGGCAGACAGACAGCTGGATTGGCTAAAGTTTTTAGAGAACTGTGGGACAACTACTTTATTGATTTCTTTCGGGTTTTTTTTTATCTCCACAATATATTTATGGCTATACTGTATTAGAACGTTGTTAAGAGGCTTTAAAGAAAAACGTTAAAAGCTACATTGTTTACCTGGCTACTGAGTATGGCTTTAAAATGCATGCAGACACTTGATCACATAAACTAAAGCTGGGCAGGCTGCTGCTATAAAAGGAGCGAAGAGCTGCTATGGAAGCCTGGATGTCCAAAATAGTAATAAATAGCATAGAAATATAGGGCTGGGTGTTATAATGGAGAACATTCTGGGGTCTAAAAGATACAAATATAGGCAAAGTTTTTGATGCGCTTCATACACTGTCGATGTGTTTTGCCCTTGTTCTGCCCTTTAAAAAAATGGCTGTTTAAAAGCCACCCACTGGTACGCTAATACAAGTATAGTTAAATATATAATATGATTATTTATTTGTGACATTAATATTGTTAAAAGTATAAATGCTTACAAATGATGATGGAAAAAAGTTAGATTTTTTTCATGCTGAAAAGTGAAAATGGACAGGACAAATAAACCTGAGTGAGGTTATTATTCACTCATGAAAGGGTTAACACACCACTACAAGAGGAAGTGCTCTTCATTCAGAAGAAAATACAAAATAAGAGCATGCTTACAAAGAAGAATGTGACAACAAATTTTAATAATAGTTTTTTTGTTCAATACTAAACTAATTTGTAAGGACTGAGATTAATCAGTGTGTTAGATCTTTTAGCAAAAATGTTTTCACTTGAATGACATTTGTGCTAAATTTCTGGTTTCCCAGCATCTGGATGAAGTTTACCTTAATGTGAGCTCTCTTTTGGATTCTTGTTTTGGCTGATAATCCTCCAACTTATCGCTTCAAGTTTGAATGAATTGACCTTTTTTGTCCATCTTGACTCACCTGTGTGGTTTTGTTGTTAAAATCTTCAGAAACGCTTCAAGTTCTTTTCTTTTTCTTTCATTGAGGCCTTTTCACTTTTGTTTTTCACTTTATTTTGTACACAGGGTGCAGATGAACAAGGGAACTGCACTCATTAAGATTTCCCTGTATAAATGAAGGTAAAACAACAAAATCTGTGCACCAGTTTGAGCTTTTGAAAAGAAGAAATCTTGACAAATGAAGGAAAGATTGAGTGTTGCTATATGTGATGTAAAAAGTGCATTTTGGTTTGGCTTTATTTAAGGAAGGGTGTCTGTTTAAGGGTCATGTGCATCATTTGAGTGTGTTTATATGTAGAATTCATGACTTTAGTGGGAATGTTTCCTGTGGGAGTGACAGACTCATCAGTCTTAAGCTTATTTACTCTCTTGAATTGACAAGTTGATGCTTTCTTAAAGTAGAAGATTGTGCAGCTTTTCCAGTAAATTGGTTTTCAGGATCTACTGTCGTGTTGGCAGATCTAATCACAGTCTTCTCCAATCACTAACTCTCTCCCACTCCTCCCTCCCATCAGAGTCCCCGCCTGAACAAGCCTATAAGGATGAGAGTGATGCAGCCACCCTGAGACAGACCCTCCCAGATCTAACCCCCGACGACCCCTCTGACGCTCCGGCGCTTCCCGCCGAAGACTCCGCCCCTGCACCTGCCGCCACAGAAGCAGCTGAGGGGGAGGAACCCGCCGATGCTGGGGACCAGGAAGGAGAGGAGTCTCCCAGCAAATCGCCCTCCAAAAAGAAAAAGAAGTTCCGCACTCCTTCCTTCCTAAAGAAAAACAAAAAAAAGTCTGAGTCATAAGATTGGAGAATGTCGGATCGGTCCTCCAGGCTGGCCTCTGCTTCATTTCATTTTGTAAAACTTTTCGTGTTCCCTTGCTGCACTCTTCAAGCGAGAGACGCGTTATCATGCTTTTTGTTGTTTTTAACATGGTTTGTTGCAGGCTTATTAACCTATTCCTCCTCATTAGTTTGTGCCAATTTTGTATACAATGTAAAAACATTAATGTTTTTAATTATTCTGAGCTTTTAGTTGTGAGTGATGCAGCCTGTCTCGTCCACTCCACTTGGCCTTTTTCTGCATGTTTATTACTACAGGCCCACAAGCTTGATGTGAGGATGTCAGGTTTTATCCTTTCTTTTTTTAAATAATTAACCATTGTAACCACTAGAATGTAAAGGGGATTGTATCTAAATATAAAAGTGTCTTTAAAGAAAACAGTCACTGCAGGAGGAGAAGCTTGTTCCATCTTGTTTATCTTCCAGTAAATTCTGACAGTTATATCTACAAACTGCATACTACTTATTTTTCCTGAAGCTGTGAAAGATCAAAACATAATGTCAATGTTTCCAATTAAAGCATCCACTACATTTAATATCTAATGTTTGACTTTTTATTTTAACACCACATTATCTGTCTTTTGGCTACATTTTACTCACATTTATAAAATATTGCTGCGTTGTATGACATAATTCACAAATCATGCCTGGTTTGGTGGAAGTGCTGCAGTTTTTGTGCATTTAAATTCGCCTCTGGCTTTAAGTCTTTAGTATGAAGGAATGTGTAAGATCGTGTTTTTCATTGTAATTGTTTGAGCTTTAGCTTTGTTTTATATTTTAATCCTTGATGTCACTTTGGTCAATGTGAAAACCCAAACTGATATGTCAAGTTTTTTTTTAATATAATTTTCTTTATCCATCTGATCACAAAGCAGATTGAGTCATGAAGATTTGTTGGGAGGAAACGGGAGGTTGTGAATTTGGGCACATTCATCTATGACCAATCATAAAAATGGCAATAATTTGATGCCACCTGATCAATTCCATTTCAGAACCTTCAATCTAGATGAGATAATCCTCTTCAGTGTGCTTCCAGTAGGAGGATGTACACTGAAGAAAACGTTCTGTTTGTTACTAAAATCATGAGATAAAAACATTTTGAGGTTGCCAGACGGAGTTCTGTTTGGTTTCTAGGTTGTCCTTATCATCATGTGTTCATGAGCTGTTATCATTAACCAAAATGCAACAATGTAGAGAATATAACATGCTTTAGGGCCATTACTCATGATAGGTTTGCAAAACTGAAATTTGTAAATGACCACACACATTTACTTATTAATTAATAATTTACCAATTACCTTAGTGTCTCTTTACTTATATTTTAAATTCAGTTTGCTAAAATCACTATTAATGACCCAAAAGTCATTTCATTAAGTATTTTTTTAAATATTTTTTTCCATTGTTTTTTTAAGCTAACCACTATGTTAATTTGTATCCTGGAACTCTTCCTGTTTAAATTCCTCATTTAATCTAGATACTTATTAAATCATCTCTCTCTTTTTAGGGTCATGTTTTCACCTGTTCTATGACACATATAAAAAATAAACACTACTTTGAAAAGCAGTGTTGTGTTGTGTAATTGTTTATGGAGAATATTAGAATCACTGTTGCTTATTTTTTGCATACAAATCATATCAGTTCATATTTTATACAAATAATGGCCAATTAATTGTATTACTCGCAATATAAATTGGTTTTATTCAAGAAATTTTATTTATTTTTTTGCCGTGGAGGTGTAATTTGATTTAATTTTATTAATTTAATTTGTGGAGGTGTAATTTGTAAAGGATGTGCACAGGGTAGTAATGGTATATGATTCAACACTGAAATCATCAGATATCCAGAAAAATGCTTCATGATTAAAGTGTTATCTAACAGACAGATTAATATTTTACAACATTATGACTTTTATTCTTTATACTTGGAGTTTTATTTTACTTTATTTTCATGTCTTTTAACTGCCTCCACAGATGTTATTACATATTTTAGACGCTAGAGGCGCTGTTGAGAATATCACACAGGAAGTAGCTCTCTCTTATTGAACTCTGACCTCTCTACACGCTGAAAAAATGGATAACTGGGTAACAAACGTGGATAGCTAAAGTTTAATCAGTTTTACTTAAACTGAACATTTACGGGGTGTTTTTGTCTTTTTTTTTTTTCATCCGTATTTAATAAATTCCATAATCAGCGCGGGTTGAAGGTAAATATCTCCTGTTTCTCGTCATGTTTGTTTACAAGCTAGTCTTGACTCAGGTTGTGAAGTTGGCTGAAGGTAGCAGCGTACTATAGCCAATGTGGGTAATTGTGTTTGTTATGATTTTTTTTTAACCTAGCCAATAATATAGCACGGAGTTGGCTCTGTCAAAAAACGAGCTAAAAATAAGCTACCTTTGATTTGATGCTAATCAGACCAGCAGATGATTAGTGATGTCTGATCGTCCGTCTCATATTCTGCCACAGATGGGGAAGGCACCCAAAAAGAAGAGCCTTGCAGACAAGGTCCGTAAAACCAAGACGGCCTCAGAGATCAAAAACAACCCATTTGAGGTGAAAATTAACCGAAAGAAATTTGAAGTTCTGGGAAGAAAAAGCAAACATGACGTGGGTCTCCCAGGAGTGTCTCGGTCCAAAGCCATCAATAAGGTAAAAGACTGACCCAGATGTTCAAACTCTTATTTCCTGACCTTTTAGAGAACTTGCTGCACTTGTGTCCCAACTAAATTATTTAAGAATCGGATAATATAACATGGATCAACTTGTTCTGAACTGAATAGTCCTGAAACCATCCTAAAAAGCATCATAACCAACATAAAGACATGGTGATTAATTATATTTGGTTGTTATTCATAAATTTGATTTTTTTTTCCATTTATTTCACAATTTGTTTTTCACAAGTTATCTTAAATAATCTGACAGATTGAGATGATGAAACTCCAGAGGTTCTGTTTATCATTTGACTTTATTCATTAACTTAACTAAATTTAAAATTGTTGTGCTTTTATACCAGGAGATAATGACTATTAACTTGAAAATGGTTAAACAGCATGTCCAACACAACATAAACTAGTTTAGTCTTGTTTATCAGGAAGTGTTTGATATTTAGGTATAATGAGAAAAAAAAAATACACGAAAGTAAACACATTTAAATGAATAATTACCAGAAAGTAAAGATAAATTATACAGTGAGAATAAATGACCTGTTTAATTCGATGGATGGATAGATATGCTTTATTATCCTATTTGGACATTTGTTTTGAACTCTCATAGTGTCTACATTAAAGGATTTGAGTTTGCTGCTTTGTTCAAATGAAAACTAAAAATGTTATTAATATTTATTTAATTCATAGAGCAACTAATTAAAAGATGTAAGGAAATAATTTTTGCACAGTAAGTTTAAATAAAGGATTCTGACGTCCACACAAAGTAACATTAGAGGAAGAAAAGGCCAATTTGTTTATTTTAAATTTCATTATTAATTGTGATTTTATGAAGAAGTGGTAGAATAAATTAAGTTTGCACTTCCTTCGATTCTTTTTTTGAATATTCAAATGAAATTGTGTCATTACGCGTTTCTTTTTCATTTAAGAGCTGCTTAAGAAAACATGTTCGAAATAAATAAAGTGACATTTCTACCTTTGACTACCTGACGTCAGCTTCTAGCGATCCCAATAATATCTCTAGATTATTTCTGACCATGTATACATTTAATATATTGACATCTGTCTAGCTTTGAGCTTCTAACACAAACTCATAGAAAGCTATTTTTGCACTCACAGGGAGGATTTGCCATCAATTTGAGTGTTTCTGTCTCAACTTTTGTTTTTAAAATTATATGAAATGGAACACATAGGTTCAAATAGGGTTTTTTCTCATCAGCTGTAATTTGTTTACGTGGGTTGGTTTGTTGTTGTTCCAGTTTTTTAAACAGGTATTCACTTTATTTGTTTGATAGAGGCCTTACAAGTGAATAATGTGGCTGAATAAAGTAGGGAAAAGAGGGCAGATTCTGTAGTGTGATAAATGAAAAAAGAAAGGATAAATTTGTCCATTTGTCACACTAAATCTGGCAGCCACTGGTCTGAACAACACACCATCAGATTAACACTGTCTGTGCTCACAGAACCATGCTGAGAGGGAGAGATTTTCAGAAAAACTGACTGATAAACAGAGAAAAGTGGACTAAAGTCAAATTTTCGTGTTTGAGTTGTCCCAACTTTGTGGAAATAACAGCAGGTTTTGGGAAATTTTAATAATCAAGCAGCATCCTATTTTGTTTCATGTTTTTATCCGTAGAGAAAAGAGACCCTCCTGAAGGAATACAAACAGAAAAACCGAAGCAACAAATTCATCGATCGACGATTTGGAGAATACGACACCAAGATGGCACCGGAAGATAAAATCCTGCAGAGGTTTGCCATCGAAAGACAGGTTAGTTAAATAATAATCACCATCATCTGGTCTCAGAAACACTAAACCCTGAGCTTGTGTGGTCTTTTTTTTTTTTTTAAAGCGTGTTCATGAAAAGAAAGACTTGTACAACCTGAACGAGGAGGAAGAGCTGACTCATTACGGTCAGTCTTTGGCTGAAATGGAGAAATTCAATGACACGGTGAACAGTGACGATGAGTCTGAAGAGAAGGGGCTTTTATCAGGTGAGTCTGAGCTGAAAATTCTTTTTTTGAGCCTAAACACTTAATACTTGCTGATTCCCAGCATCTCAGTTTGGTTTCATGTCCGGTCATAGACGTCATACCTGAGATCTCGTTCTTGTCCTCCACCTAGCTGAGCTGACTGCCTCCCATTTTGGAGGAGGAGGCCTCCTCAAGAAGAAAACATCAGAGGAGCAGGAAGAGTCAGGATACCAGAAAGCCAAGTCCAGACAGGAGCTCATCGAGGAGCTCATCCTGAAGTCCAAGCAGGAGAAGGTGAGCTGGCAGCGCAATCATATTGATTAAAAACTGTCTTTTAAATTTTGACGATCTTTCCCTTCAAAGACTATATTTTGAAGTGATATTCTAGAGGATTTATCTATCATGATTTTCTTTCTTCACAGAGAGAGCGACAGGTGCAGAAGGAGGAGGCTCAGGAGCTGACGGAGAAACTGGATCAGGACTGGAAGAGCATCCAGTCTCTGATGGTGAAAAAAACACCCAAATCTGAACAGGTCGACACACCGGAGGAGAAACCAAAGGTAGAAATACAAATCTCCACCACAACCCAGGTGTTCCTCTCAGCTCTGAGACGTATTTTCTTAATCTTTGCTTCATTTTTGCGTCCTAGCTGGAGGAATACGACATGATGGTCCGAGAGCTCGGCTTTGAGATGAAGGCTCAGCCCTCAGAGAGGATGAAGTCTGCGGAGGAGCTGGCCAAAGAGGAGAGGGAGAGGCTGCAGAAACTGGAGGTGAGGGGTGTCAGATGTTCTCTTTGTTTTTACTCATTTATTTTTCATTTCTAACTTATTTCTTTCCCTCAGGCTGACCGTCTGAGGAGGATGATGGGAGATGAAGGCGGGGACGCTGCACAGAGTCAAATCCACATGTCTGCTGATGACCTCAACGACGGCTTCATCCTGGATAAACACGACAAGAAGACCCTGTCCTATAAGGTAGGAGACGATGCAAAGTGTTGTAAAAAATATTCTTCTTGTGATTTATTTTTATTGTTTCACCACTAAATGTGTTTTTAATAACTGGGTAAAGGATGGAAAATGGAACATTGAGGAGGAAACGGAGGAAGACAAAGAAGGAGAAGAGGAGGGGGGGAGTGGCGAGGAAGAGGAGTCTGATTCAGAGAATGATGATGATGAAGATGAGGAGGAAGGAGGAGAGGAAGAGGAGGGCAGCAGTGAAGAGGAAGATGGCCACTCTGACCTGGAATCGGAGCAGGAAAGCGAGAATGAGGAGAAAACCCAGGAAGAGGAGGAGACCGGCACCAAACCCAAGAAGAGTCTGAGTAAAGAGGAGCTGAAGGCCCAGCAGGAGGCGGCTAAAGCCGAACTACCGTACACCTTCACTGGTAAGGACAC
This sequence comes from Callopanchax toddi, assembly GCA_006937965.1. Lineage (NCBI taxonomy): Eukaryota > Metazoa > Chordata > Actinopteri > Cyprinodontiformes > Nothobranchiidae > Callopanchax > Callopanchax toddi. The sequence continues at coordinate 3,650,525 of SSNR01000013.1, forward strand.
CTTCTGTGTTCAGCTCTCATATATAAATGTACAGCTTCAGTCATAAATGAGCAATGATCAGTGTTATTTCATAGAGTTTTCTATTTTCTTTCTCTTCGTAGCTCCTGAGAGCTACGGCGACCTGACGGGTTTGCTTCATGGTCACACCCCGGACAACCAGCGCCTCATTGTGGCCAGGACTCAGAAGTGCAACCATCCCAGTTTGGCTGTGGACAACAAGCTCAAACTGCAGGTATAAATGTGAATCAGCTTATTAAATTTAAGAAAATGTTCTTAGCTCTGAATGCTAAACATCCTGTTGTTTCCTCTTAGAAACTGTTGGGTTTTTTGCTGGAGTACATCGGAGAGCTGGCCAGCAGGAGTCCACCGGAACTTTCCACCGTAGATAAACTCATTCCGTGAGTTTGTTTTTATTAAAGCGTCTCTTTTTACATCTGAACTTTAATATCTAATCATCAGTTTTGATTATTCTTTTTATTCCTGAAGGGAGTTGTACGCTTTGTGCCAGATGTTTCCAGAAGCGGCCTGTCAGGCCATGCAAAGCATCCTGGGAGATGATGCTCACAGAATGGAAGAGTTGCTTGAGGTCAAAGGTCATGCTTCTTTCCCTACACTAGATATGGTATGCATTTGTTGCTGAATATACACTTCTTATGTAGGTTCTGTTCTACCTAAAGCTAACAGAATAAATGTTATAAAGTTCAGAAACAGGTTAAACCTTAGCGCTTTTCCCTGTGAGGAGCGTCACTTTGTTCAGTGTTCACAGGACCGTGAGGAGATTAGGATTCTGGATGAGTCAGTCTGTTTGCTTTTGTGTTTGAAGCTCATTTACCTGAAGGTGGCGGCGCTGCTGTTTCCCACCTCTGACTTCAGACACCCAGTCACAACTCCAGCTCTGCTGTACGTCTGCCAGGCTCTCACCAAGGTATTTCTCCTTTTCTTGGTTCCTACCAAAGTCAGCTGTCACTTAATATTGTTATGATTTTGAAACCGTTTTGATTGATTTGCTCTGTTTTTAGAGGGTGTTTGTAGGTTGCATTCTTGTGAGTCGTTATTCCAAATCTTTCTTTTTAATTAAGATTTGTTTGATATTTTCTTTCCACAAAAGAAAAGCTTCCATACATGTGGCTTAAAGATTAATATTATATCAGGTTTTCAATCACAGCTACTTCTTGTAAAGCTGTGTGTGTGTGTTTAGTGCCCTGTGAGGTCACTGAAGGACCTGACCTCAGGTCTGCTGCTTTGCTGTCTGGCGGTTGAGTTTGTCTCGTTGTCAAAGCGCTTCCTGCCTGAACTCATCAACTTCCTGACGGGAACGCTTCACCTGGCCGTTCAGGACAAGACTTCTCTCGGTACCTTCTTCACACTTAGGCTTCTCAGCACTTTGTCCACAAGTTTATCATCGATGTTTTGGTTGGATCTGAATCAAAAGTGACAAATCCTAACAACTTGTTGCAGGTTGCACACTGGTGCCGCCCTTTAAGCGGGCAGGGAAGTCCAGCGATCTGCTCGTGTCGTCGTTATCGGAGTCCTGCAGGAGCTGGAGCAAGAAAAGCCTCCCGCTGTCGGCGTCCCAACAGCTGGATCTGAGAAGTGACCTGGACAGAGACCACTACAGGTAGGAGGGGGCTTCAGTCTGTAGCACAGTAAGATTTTATAAATCTACCAGACTTTTTTAGGTTTTGTTGGCATGGCAACATAAAACAGCAGGAGTTTGGACTTAATTTGGGCCAACAAGTTTTGGCTAAGACTCACATGGTAACAGATGAATTTAACAAAAAAAAAGAAAAAACTGAACTTACATGATAAAAAAAAAAAAAAAGGAGTTTGTCTTGTTGACTTTAAAAAGAGAGAATCAAATCCAACATGACATGCAGCCAGGTGACAACCAGCTTTATTTATAAAGCACTTTAATCACCCTAGACCAACGTGCTGAACATTAGATAATTAAATCAAATCACAGGATACAGTCAGAGCCCAGTAGTAAAATCAACAGGTCACAAAATAAAACAGCCCAGTAAAAAAACTATCAGAAAGTCAATCAGAATACAGAAATTGGAAATAATTTTAAAAATTAGATTTTTTAAAATAGCTCAGACATACAAAGGATTGAAACTACCACTAATGAAAAAGAATGAAACATATTTGAACAGCTGTATAATTAAAAATAAAATCTAAAATAGTGGAACTTTTTACTATCCTTATTTGATCCTTTTTGGGGCTTTTTTTTCCTGCTTGTTTCCCCCAAAATGTGTTTTCTAAATCCTTCCCCTTCTTTCAGGTTAGATTACATTCCCATGTCTGTTACAGTGAGCTGCTGCAGGGAATTTACACATTCACCACTAAACTCTGTGTTTCACATGAAAACACATCAGAAACATGAATTCATTAAAAACTAACAAACTTAAAAAACCCACAAGTGAAGGAACAGTAGTTTCATGTGGTTTTTATATACAACGATTCACAGCATTTACTGAGAGTTCACTCTACTGTGATGAAAATTGATATATTTTGATCATGTCATGCAGCTCGAATAGAAAGAATCTAGAACACTGGTACAGAACCAGACTAAAGTACCGTTCATTATCTGACTAAAAAGACTTGAGCTCTGAAACAGGAAGTGCTGTTTATCTCCTGTCTGTGGCTTTAGTTTTTGAGCACCATGACGATCAACAAATAGGTGGAGTCTGACCTCCTTCTTAGAATAAAACAGGTATGTTTACTAAAGTATTATAAGGGGACAGATAATTGTATGGTTTCTTTTATTGTACTTTTTAATTTCTGTATTTTCATCCCTCTTTATATTTTCACCAAACTCATTGCCTCCTTATCATATTTCTGGAAGCATTTTTGGATCATTTCACACACGACAGCGATGCTGGAAGAGGGAAGCGTCTCGGGCCCGACGTGAAAGTTTTGTGTGAAATGATCTGGAGCGCCTCGGTTAGCTGGTAACAGCTGAGTCTTTAACAATAGCTGTGAGGAGGACGATTGTCCTGACACAGTGTTTGGCTTAGCTCAGACAGAGAGGGCGAAGTTACTCAGGAAGTTTCTCATCAGTAGAAAAAATCTGACAGGAAAAAAAGATGACTTAAAAAATACATGCAAATTAGTTTATTTTATCGTTTTCAGCCTCCTGTTTTAGGCTGCGTGTTTCTTAGAGTTGATGGAGACATCAGTCTTTTTTGATTACACCGGATGAATCTGAAAGCCTTAGACAGACTGTTTACCTGCACACACACACACACACACACACACGCATACCGTGTGTGTTTCAGAGCATCCTCTCGAGATGAGTCTGAGTCGCCAGCATGCTTTCACACAGCAGCTGGTGTGTGGGCACAAAGCAAAGCTTGCAAACGGGCTTCAGCGGCGCACGCTTTGTGAGAGCGACCATTTTTATTCACTCTCAACTAAAATTATTGCACTAAACATCCCATAAAATCCTCTGGAGCATTTGAAAAAAATATGTATCTTTCACGTTTAAATGATAAAAGTTGAGAGTGGTATAAATAAATGTCGTCAACGTTTCTCTGTAATAATTTGAGGTCATACACATAATGTAACCTATAAAAAGAAACACTATTTTTTCAGTATTTTGTTTAATAAATAACGTGTTCTTGGTAACGGCTTCATATTTGATGGGTTTTAGTGTTTCTGATCCAGTCTGCTACACACTGCTTGTCCTCACACCATGTGTGTGTGTGTGTGTGTGTGTGTGAACTTGTTGCATATGCAGAAATCTAAATTGCTGTCCGAGTTTTGGCGTTCCCTACAGTTGTGGAGGTTTTAGTTATTTGAGTTCCCTCAGTAAAAACCAGACTAAGAGTTCTTATCGATCTGTTTACAGGTTGAACTGTTTGTCCACTTGTCTCGACCTGGTGAAGAGATGCTGCCTGATCTACATAGACCTCCCCTCCTTTGTCCACATCTTCCAGCCAATCAGAACACTTCTTTCCAAGCATCTTTCTACACAAACATTGCCAAAACCTTTACAAGTTTGTACCAAATTATTATTATTTTCTATAAAGCAAATCACATCATTCTTTTTGGTTTGTTTATGGTTTTTTATGTTGCATCAAAGTGCTTCTTGTTTTGTTTTTAGGAGCTCCAGGCGGAGATCTTGGAAGCTTTAAACGGTGCTCCTCTGACTCACAGCCGGCTCGTGTTTGAGAAGAAGAAGCCCATTCCTCTGAAGCTGTTCACACCGAAGATTGTTGAAATGTAAGTGCCAAAAGAGGAGTCGTTCACCCAGATCAGGCAGTTTTAGATGATTCACCAGCTGGTGGTGGACATGTAAACATCTGTTTGAAGAACTCTTTTTGTGTTTTGTGATTTTTACCAGCTTGGACTACGGGAAGAAGCGCGGCTGCACCAAAGAGGAGAGGGAAAAGGAGCGGCTGAAGCACAAGTACAAGAAGGAGTTTAAAGGTGCTCTGAGGGAGATCAGGAAGGACTCGCGCTTCCTGGCTACAGAAAAGCTCAACGAGGTCATGAGCAGGTGTGGATAAAATTCATTTTCCTTGTGGATGTGAACTGAAGGCTCTCCCACAGCTTTAATATGAAAATATTATTGATTTCAGGGATGCAGTGAGAAAGAGGAAGGTGAAGGAGCTCCTCGGCAGTTTGGCTACTCAGGAGGGAGAATGGAAAGCGCTGAAAAGAAAAAAGAAAAAGTGAAATCCACAGTCATGGTTTTTGTTGTTTCTTCTTACACGAGGCAAAAACATTATGCATTTGTTGTATTTTTATATAACCGTCACTTGGTTCTCGTTGGACACATTGCACGCTGGGAGGATTTGCCGTCACGACGCAGCGAGGTGTCAGATATTCCACATGTGGGTGTTCTGATGTGAAAATTGATGTGACAACATGGATGTTTGAAGTGTCAGTCAGCGCAGCGGCAAATATGCTGCTCATGTATCATCATGATGATGTGCTCAAATACAAGGAGTGATACAAAAGCTTTGTGCCGTTTTGTGTTCTGTCAGCAGCAGCTCACGGGTCTCATCTCCAGACGAGACGACGGTTTAATCACATTTCTGTTAATGGGATTAAAGGGACTGGCATCAGGCCTCATTTGTTATTTCATAAACAAGCATGCTCGGTAACCTTTTGGGCTTTTTTTTAAAGCTTGTTTTATTGCAATAACCCAGCGGTTTCCTAACGTTTCAGCATTTTTTTGAAAACTAAAATTTAATATATTTTTAGTTTCTGCATTTTACTCACAAAATCAAGTTGATGGACTTTTGAAAATTCTTGACTCTTACTGGGTGAAGCAGTTAAGAATTATTATGTTTATTTATGATTTTTACCTTATATTATTACCCAAAGCACCCCTAATTATTAAAAAGAAAAGATCCTTGCTTTTTTCTTAGTGTGGAATAAATACTTGTGGCGTAGTCTATTTTTTAATGAAATATAAATCAGGTTTAGTTACAGTATGTTGTTTGTGACACTTTGGTAAGAATATAACCAAAAATAAACGATTACCAGCTCCATCAGCCCCCTGAAATATAATAAAATGACCTGATTACTAAATCATATTCTGTTGTAAATTAAGATTATATCTGCTTTATAGTTTTTCTTCATGTGTGGGGGAAACGAGATTTAAATGTCACCATGTCATTTAAAAATTTTACAGCAAAAAATAAATTTCCTGTTTAGTCCTGCTTGTGTTCTCATGTCTGCTGTCACCCATACATTTTGATTGCTGCTCTCTTTCTAGTTGTGATCATCGGTTCAATGTCAGGAGCTGACGCTGTGGCTCAGCTGCTACTGCTCATGTAACGGCCCAAGTTGCTGCCTCAGTTGTGTGTGAGCTAACTGGAACAACAGTGAGTCATCATGTGGACGTTACAGGACGCAGCAGCAGACATGAATGTAAATAACAAGGCTTTGATTCAGCCTGGTGTCACGATGTAAAGGAGGAATCAGAAATCAGTTTATTCTGTTTCCTGTCAGGCTCTCAAACTGAGACGGTTTTTATTCTTTGTACAGGATGTGGTTGGTTTTAGGTCAAATCTGAACATTGCACTGCAGATGTAGAAACGATGTGTCGTGAGTAACAAAGACCGCTTTGCAGATGGTGGTTTCCTGGAGGACTTGAAGAGCTTGTCTGATGGAGAAAAAAAAAGCAAAAGAAGAAAATGCCGCAAGAATGGATTTTGTAGACAAGTCTTTGCCCTCTTTTTCATGCATTGTGCAGCTGCTCACAGCACACAGTCAAGGCCAGCATGATTTATTTTAATTACATGGGTTGTTCTGTTGCTGCAGACTGAAGTTATTCAACAATGCAAAGGTTGACCTTCCTTCTGGGTGGCGTGTTGGTGTTTGATTCCAGCCTCTCACAGAGGAAGATACATGATTTTTAAGTAGTTTAATTAATTTTTTTCAACTTGCATTTGGAGTTTTCTTTACGAACTCTGACTTTATGTTTTTAAAACTGTCATATTTCATTTAAGACCCAGGGAAAATATTTTACAAATTCTAAGTTTCAAAATTTTTTGGTTTTTGAAGGACTGACATGTAATCTTCCCCTAGTGTCAGATTAGAGAACTGCAGCTATTTTGCAACATCCTCGCTGCTAAATCCATAAAAACTGATTCATGCATGCGTAATTCCACATAAAACTGATATATTAACATACATTTCTGATGCCTCTTGACAACAATATGCAAGTAAAGTTTGCGATTTGTTTAAATAAACTAGAAGGGAGCTGTTGTATCATCTGGTGTCTTTGTGTAACATTAAATTACTGACAACAGTTATTTAATCCACACAGCTTTATAATAAACAGGTAATACCCAAAACAGATGCATTTTATAGGAATTCTGAAAATATATTTTACCCCACACTTTATGTATTTTATTCAACATTTGAATCCAAATAAATTCACAACAAAGCAGTATAGCTGATTTGTAATTTGCATGCTAAAAAATACAATATGAACACGCAAAAAGCTCAGCACTTTATAGTCTTTTGCAAAAACGAAAAGTAAAAACCGACAGAAGAAAATAGAGAATATAATTCTGCTTCCATTACAAACAGATCAATGTAAATCGTTTGTTTATACAGAGACACTTAGGTGTTTGTAGATTGTTATATATCCCCATGTTTGTGTTACTGACATAGCCACACAGCTGACAAAGGACACACACACAGTTATCAGGTGACCGCAGGAGGAATTCACTGTTAATGACAGCTGGTCACCGATAACACACACACACACACACCTCTCATCCCCTACAACACTTATACACACTTATACAGACATAACAGCACAAACAGAAACACACAGACGCTGAGCACAGACTCCATAACGGACCAGAAAAACGAGGCACGACGGGACTTGGCAGAGCGACATGGAATGTTTGGGTCACTGATCTCTGAAGCTCTGGAGCCGGTTAGTCGTCGCTGTCCTCCTGAGGGAGAAGACAAAAAAAAACAAAAAAAAAACAGGAGGTGTGATGTTTTATGTAGATGACGTCCTGGGATGTGATCACCCCTCTGCATGCTGATGTTACGTCTCAGATTACTCCACCCACCTACATCATTTATTCATGAATTCTGGCTGCTGTCACACTGAGCTGAAAGTCACTCTGTGCCCTCAGAAAGATCAAACCTCACACCGCCACATTATTAAAAATGAAGGTTTTTACCACTGGTGTGTTTACAAAATGTTCATTTAAAGGTTTGAAGTGACTGTATAGGTGTGATCCTCATAAGGAAGTGGTCTTTATTAGTGTAGCATCACAGCAGCAGCAGGTGGTCTCACCTCTGTGGGCTCAGCTGAATCCGTATCAACTGGTGACTCGGCCAAGTTTGGCTCTGCTGAGGCTTCGTCGCTCTGGAAGCAAAAAGAAAAAGATGAAATCTTTCTTTTTCAACATTCACAATTCATGCATGATGTCCACAAATTCTTTTGGACAAGATTTCTCTGAGATGAAACCAAATCTTTCCTGGTGAAACAGCGATCACTCCTCGGTAGCCACTGGGCTGGATCCTGTACCTCTCAGCTTCAGAGGGCTCAGAACGCCGCTCTACGCCTTTAACTGACACATGACTGCCTGTATGCTTCAGGAATCATTTAAAAAACTCCACCTCTTCTTCCTGGTCTTTAATTGGCAAAATCTGAGATGCAAACTTTTAAATGTCTTTTTATTGACTAATAATTTTGAGAATAAGGAGCATGCAGACCTTTAGGTCATTTATGAGTTTGTCACTTTAAAGGACACTTGAACTTATTTCCAAACCGTCCTCGCCATGTTTAGCTGGGGGGCCTCTAAATAAAGGAATGAGAGATAAAGTGCTAATGGAAAATGGAAGTGACATGTCTCCTGTCTCGTCTTGATTACACTGCGCCATTGAGCTGACCTTCCTTAATGGGGACCGGTCACAGCGTGTTGACACGAGCTCCTGCTGCTGCATTCACCGATCCAAACGTCCATCTGTTTGCCTGACAGAACCGGCGACACGCGTGTGCACAAAAAGACACACTACAATATGTCAAACCTTTCAAATGTATTCAGATTTAGGAGAAAAAATGCTTTAAATGTGTCTGGAAACGATCACAAAAACGTTTCAGGACAATACTGTAGGAGTGAGAAAGAGGACGCAAACTTTTGTTAAATCCTTTTGTATTTTCTATCCTCTCCACTACATCCTAATGTTGTTTCTTTGTCCTTCTACCTTTCCAGCGTCGCTGTCAGGACGATGAGTCACCAGCGACTGATGAAACGGTGAAACAGATTAGCAGATTAATCAAGGCGAAGCATCATCTGTTTGCTTTTCTGTAAACGTGCCTCATTTTGTGTGTGTGTGTGTGTGTGTGTGTGTGTGTGTGTGTGTGTGTGTGTGTGTGTGAGTCAGGAGAACCACTGAAGGACTTCTCTTTCCACCTGGCATTAATTCTTAAATGAAATTAATATTAATGACACTTAATGGCTCCGAGCCGCCTGAGAATGATGGTTAAATGAGGACAATCTGCTGTGTCATTCTGTCTCTCTAACAATCAGGTTCTATTTGTTTAAAATCTGTCAGGATACCACACAATGAGCCTGATTTTATCCAGCCGTGTTACTCCTTTCCTCTACAGCCACAGTTATGACAAATATGGTCAAGTGTGACATTTTAATGTAGTTTTTGGTTGGAAAAGGGTCAAATATGTTGAACACGTTTAATTATCCCTACCAGTAAACGCCCAGTTAAGGAAATGTGTGTAAATGAGTGCATGTTATTCTGTAATCGCTGTGATAAATCCCGCCGTGCTTCATGGCTAATTAAGGGACGGAAGATTTAGCCTCACCGCTAACACACAAAGCAGTGTTTGTGTTGCCCTCGGAAGTTTGCGATCAGGTTATTATTTCCCGCTGCTCAAAACAGTGTTACAAATTAGGAGGGTAATTACGACCACATTTAGTTCGGCCTCGGGGATTACATTCATTTTAACACCTTATTAACCCAGATAGACGACGCAGGAAGCTCAGGAAGGTGGAGCAGCAACAGGTCCACAACCAGGAGTCAACTAATTCCATCGCCTCCTTTAACAGGATGGGCAGATCTTTGGAATTTATGGAAAAGCTACAAAGGATCAATATCTTACCTAGTCAAAGTATAATATGACTTTTTAATACTCCAAAGGTCGCACACAGATCAGTTACTGTGATCTCTATCATGGTTTACAGTCACGTTTCCATGGTAACCAGGAGATGCAGCTCTGCCACTAGATATGTCTACTCTCCTCACATTGCACCTTTAATGTTTTAACTTTAACTGTGCTAATGTGATTTTTCAAAAACCTCATTATTTTCACACAAATAAAAAAGTGGACGCAGCATTTTTAGTGATTGATCCGACCCTGGTTACACAAAGAACTGCATTGAAAGATACAGGAAGCGTCTGAGAGGATGGAAGGAGAGCCATTTTTCACGTTTGACTTGTGTCTCAACAGAAAATTGTTTGTTACGATTAACTGCCTCTGCCGCCACCTCTTCCATCTTTTTTTGACAAACGAAGGCCAGGCTGACAAATAGAGAATACAGGAAAGCTGGCAGTATGTAACAACTTCCATTTCAGATGAGAAAGACACACAGCAGACATGAAAAGTGATGACAAATGACTCAAGGTCAGGACGCCATTTTTAACACGGTGAAGTGTGTATCTGCAGCGGCCGCACGAAATGGAGGAATGTGGAATGATATTAAGGTTAAAGCTTCTCGTTTTGGTAATTAAACGTATTAAAAAGTAGTGTTTTATACATAAATTAGTAAAATGTAACATCACACCTCTCGGATTTTTCTCATAACGTTGGTCAATTAATGCGAAGGCTTGAGCACAGTGTCAGGAACAAAGACGAATTATGTATTGGTTATTAAGTCTGCTCCATGATGCGCTCGTGACGATGTTGAAACACTTGCTAGGTTTTGCAAAGCTTTTCTGAACAAATGTCTAATTTCTTGCTACAAAGCCACAACGCTGAGCCTGCAAACTTAAAGACATTTAAGAAGAAATAGGTAGGGATGTCAATCACTTTGAGTAAAACACAGCAGTGTTTAGGCAACTTGCACAGGATGCAGACCATCCTGTAAATGTGTCTCAGCTTGATATACTTCCTTAGTGGGGATATGGTTTATTATTATGGAATCTCAGGGTCTGGCTTTGAGAGAATCATGTCAGAACAGGACCTGGATGTGGTGAGATGATGGACTAGTGATCGTAAAAGGGAGCATCTCAGAGATGCAGATATTTGGTGAAAAACCTACTTGGTGGATTAGAGTGTAGCAGCCTGACTGCCTTCTTTAAAGGAGGTTTTCCAAGTTTGACACAATCCAGTCGCAGTCTCGCTGAAAGCATAATGGGGTCTTGATCTTAGGGTTTAAACAGACTGAACTGTGGAATTTGAATTTGGAATGTTGTTGCCTCTAGAACAAAGCATCATGATTTTGAAGGCGAGGGGAAAGTCTGGCCACTAGGCACTTGCAGATGGGCCCCAGCCCCAGGTCTGGGGCACTAGTGACCATCTGGGCCAGGTACTGAATCCATTGATATCCTCATAAAGGGTATTTTTTGAACCACTTCACCTTCACTTTGCCGTATAGGAGACCCTACCAGGGGCAAAGTGACATGGACCAAGGTGGTAAGCCTTAGAGATAGGATGAGGAAATTGAATAACCAGGAGGGACTTCAGTTAAAACCACCTCCGTAAAAATAGGTAGGAACCAACTGAGGTTGTTCAAGTGTTAGGACGCCTCTTAGACCTCCTGGGGGAGGTGTTTCAGGCATGTCCTGCTGGCAGGGGGTCCCATCAACCCAGGACACACCGGATTGCCTTGGGGTCCCACTGGAGGAGGTGGCTGGGGAGAGGATGGTCTGGTCTTCCCTGGTAGGGGTGCTGCCCCCACAACCTGGACCCAGATAACTCCAAGTGCCTTTACTTGTTTGGATTTTCTCAGATTTCATCATGTTTTTAATCTCATCTCACCACAACCTGGCTGCTCACCCTCCACTTTGATCAAACTCTCTTAGATCTTCAGCTCAACCACAACAGTTAATGATGTTTTGACAAAATCAAACCTTCCTGACTGCACCCTGACAGGCTGAACGATTCTTTTAGTCTGGGTCTTAACAAGGAGACAAAAATGTTTGCAGACTATAACCTGTCAAATTAAAGAGCAGTTAATCTGATCTCCAGAGAATAACGAAGCAAGTCTTTAGTGTCACTGCTGGGTCAAGCAACTTGAGCCACATTCATTCCACCTTTTATATAGAGACTTTCTACAAAAATAGGTCACTAAAGTCTTAAAGTTATTCAGTGTCTTTTATTTTGAAATCATGATTTAACTTAATATTTGTTTTAAATGGAAAAATCATGAATTTGCTGCAAAAAAATGTTTATTTTCATATTTGGGGAAAATGTCTTAAAGACTTTTTAAAGATTGAGCTTTAATCTCTGCAGATAGATGCAAACTTATTAAATTTTCCCTGAATCTTGAAAGTTGCTGGTTGAATTGAATGAACTGGTATTGAGTGTGTGCATAAAAAGCACTAAATATAAACTGAAGGCTAAACACAAAACGAGACCCGACTGTTGGCTGTTGTTTCAAACCTTACTTGTTTGGCTGGGTCCTTCTTGACCAATCCGGTGGCAGCGGCGATATTGCCTGCTCCCTCCACGGTTTTCTGGGCCACAGCCGTAACCCCGGTAACCACAGCTCCGCCCACATGAGACACTCCAGACACAGTTTTACCAGCAACTGCAGGGACAAAAGGAAGGAGTGAAGAGGGAAAAGAAGGGAGGCAGAAACATGACATGCATCCATCACATGGAGTCCAAAGATAATATTATTATTAAAGAGATTTGATTAATAATCAAAATGATCACATCTGAAACAAAATCATTAACTGCTCAAAACAGGTGATTTAGTTAATTGACCTAATGTGAGGTAAGGTTTGAGGCATTTAAAGAAAAAAAAAATCAAAAATTAGGTCCTAGGGGTGAGCTAATCTCCTCTGATGGACAATTCCAGTCAACATGGAGGTGACAAGAAGAGGCTGATCAGGCAACAAGCCCAAAGGAGGCGAGCGCCGATCCATCAGTGCTGCACAGCGTTATTAATAATGACTCTGAGACTCTCAGGGCCTCTCAAAAGCAGATTATCAGATCATCTAACGCAGATCGCTGACAAAACATTATGCCATCACACATTCATCTCTCAGTAATCTCAGCTTTAAGAGGCCTCGCCTGCCTCCATCTCCTTATTGAGTCTCGGCGAAGAAGATTCAGCCTTCCTCTTATGGTTGCTCGTTATGAATGAGAAACAAAGGCCGGGCCTGCGGGGAGTTAGTGTCAAATAAATCTGATTCAGCTCAGAGTTATAACACAGCCTTCCTGTTTTAACCACCTGAGGATTCTAGAAAACCTGTGTGAAACGCAGCTTTCAAATCATGGTGATAATTTAATTTATTAGGAGAACAACATGGTCCAGGGTTAGGGGTTTCTAGCTGCACACTACAACCACCATGTCTGACTGATTTTTACCGATATCCGATGTTCTGATATTGTCTAACTCTTAATTTCCTTTACAGATATAAATCGATACCGATATAAACGTGGTAGCCTTCATTAAAAAAAAAAAGACAAACACAGTATTTAATGCAAGGTGTGCCAAATAAATAAAAAATATCTCTAAAACTATACATCAGATTTGTTATATTTTGACATTTTGGGAGAGAGGAGAAGTAGCCGAACAGTTTGATGTATAATATGTGCGTGTTATGAAAAGGTCATGTGTGTCATCATTACAAAAACCGATACCGATATTTACAGATATCGCATTTTAATGCCAATATCGGCCGATATTATCGAAAAACCGATACCGATTCTCATCCCTACCCAAAGGCTTTGATGTTTTTGGTCAACGTGAGACGAGTCTTTGTGTTGGTGTTGGATCAGCAGAGGTCTGTGCTCTTTAGAACAAGGCATGATGCGTTGCTTTTTGAGATCTTTTAGCCCTCTTCATCAGAAATCAGACCTGGGTGTGCTAGTGAAACTGAACTCAGCTTTCCAAATATCACATTAAGTCATGATTTAAGATGAGGGACATTCACTTTTTCACAAAGAGCCAAGCTGGTGAATAGACAGCATCTACTCAGGTCTTTGTCTAATATAGAAATGTGTTCACTGAAGAAAGGCAGAACTTGATCCCAGCACGTTTTAAAGACCAACAGGTGAATGTAAGAAGTCTGGTTACCTGTGGAGACTCCATCCTTTGTTTTAGTACCTGGAACAGACAATGACAGGTCAGAATAAACACATTTATAGATTTCTGCTCTAGTGAGGTGAATACCCAGAACCTACCGACATACATAACCCCGTCCTTCGTCATCTCCGCCGCTCCCGTCACTCCCTGCTTGGTTTTCTCCGCCGCTGCCACGACCCCATCCTTGGCTTTAGAGAAACCCTTCATCAACGCGTCCATGGCGGCTGGTTGGCTCCAGTCAGATAGCAGCAGCTGCAGCAGGGGGGTCACATGCACGAGCATATAGGCTATTAAAAATGATATATTTAAATAAAACACGCCCCCGCCCCTGGTATCTCACTGAAAGGCGCTGAATAAAATCTAACCCGCCACTAATTCCGACAGGCTGGTTAATAGGAGATATGTGTGCGCTGCTGCAATGGAAGAAAGCTGCACAGGAAAATCCACCTGTAGGATTTACAACCAGAACACATGAATGGGTTTACTATCAGCCAGAGACTCCACAGAACGTCACACAGGAAGATATTAAAAACAGCTCTTCATTTATTATATTCAGATAAATAAGAAGAGAGAGGGTTTTACGCACCTGTTTGCTTCAACTTCCTTTCAGTCGATGTTCAGTGAGTCTTCCGGGATGACAGCAGATAACCTCCCCCCAGAATAATATATATATAAAAAAGCTTATTGTCTCCAAACTTCAGGAGACAGTATGAGAAATATATTAATAAATCTAGTCCTCACTAACGGAGAAAGACGCGCAGAGCTCTGCACAGGTTGACAGACGCCTCCTACGCGACGGAGATGGAGAAAGAGCGATTGATCTCTCTCTCTCTCTCTCTCTCTCTCTCTCTCTCTCACGCGCACACGCGGATTACGTATCTGTTTCTGTACGTGGGTTGTCCACAGCGAGTAGGTGCAGCAGCAGCAGGCTCTTTAATCTGAAGCTCAACTACCAATTAGGCTGCTTACAGTTTGTAATTATGCAGGACCTGACTGCTGCTGCACGCATGTTAACTAAACCTGCAGAGATCACCAACTCTGAGCTATTATCGCCTCCTAATAAATATTGATTTTATTTATAGGTTAAATTAATTGAGTAAAATAACGCAAATTGCTCAAAAACGTCAATAAAAGTCTTCATTTTGAGTCAGACTGAGCTTTAGAAACATTTTCTTCTATGATTTGTATCCAGTTTTTGCACCTGATCTTATTAGATGTATGCCTTTTTTTAGTTAAGTCATTTAACAGCAAAAAGACAGAAGCATCAAACTTCAAAGATTCGCCATATTTTTAAATTTTTTTTGCTTGAACCAGGTTTTTTAATTTAAAAGTGTTGGATCACAGATGAATCTGCTAAATGTTGACTGATTTTAACCACCAGCTGATTTTTTGCAGCACATCTCTAGAAAATAACCATTTTAAATTGTATAGAGGCATTTTATTTGCTGAATGTTGTAACAACACAGAACATGTTCTTCATTTCTTTAGTTATATCTGTAAAAAGTGTTGTATTGACAATTTCACAAGGTTGAAATTGCACTTTTGCATCCACAATGTGATCTATGTTCCTGTTGTCTTGGAACAGATCCAATCTCCTCTTGATGTTCCACCAGTTTTACTTTACATGTTGACCCTTGGATGCACATAGTGCTACTTAAATGCTGCAAAGTTTTTCTGCTGATATTTACACTTGTAAAAAATCACACAGCTCTATGTAAGCATCCATATCATGTAAAACAGACAGTGATGTAAAGGTTTATCAAATGTTGCATTAATTATGAACATGAAACTTTGGAGCTGCAGGATTAGTCAATAGCTCATCAGTCCTGCAGGATGTAAACATCTTTTCTCTAGAGTACAAAGGTGAAGAGGAATTATTTATAAGTCTTACACAGAAACACGCTTCAGACGGGCTGAGATCCCTTTAAAAATAAAAACTGGAACAAAGCAAGAAAAAGTGGCAGTAGGAAAATGATCCAGCCAAGACCAGACACAGGATCAACGCTTAACTCTTCATCTTCATCTTCATTTCCATATTTGGCTATAACTAAGTTATTGCTTTAATAGTTTTATTTGATGTCTTTCAAACTGTGTTTCCTTTGGTGTTTTTTTTTTTTTTTGACTCAGCCAAATACATTAAAACAAACTGTGTTTATGTTGCAGACTAATATGAAAAAGTTGGCAAAAATCAGATTATTTTGTCTGGTTTGTCACGTGTGTTGACGCAAAACTGAAGAACTTAATTGAAAAAGAACGAAGAAACATCAAACCTCCACATAAAACCCGTTCATTGCAAATAGGTCATTTTAAAACGTCCCCCTTCCTGTTTGCTCCTCTCAGAGCTCTCACATTATTTCCATACATTTTCACTTTATGTTTTCCATCCTATAGGTTCAACATTTCCAGTCAATTTAAAAACTTTGGTTCTCAACCGTGTGTGACTCACACACAGGAGCATGCTCACAAAGTAAGTCGTTGATCTCTAAAATAATATTCAAAGCAAACATTTGGATGGTAAGTTTAAAAAACATTCAATGAGACTGTTTTATCCTTCAAAACATGCAAATAGAGCTGCGTGTGTTTTCTCTGGTTGGTGGATTGATTCTGTTGTGATTTCAGGAGCAGCTGTTTGTCCTGGTCTTTCATTCACAAGCTTTTCTCTTTATAAATATTTTATTTGGAAAAACCCTCAAGTTGACCCTAGAAAACAAAACTTGTTCTATTCACAGGGTTTAAAATCATATTTGGACAAACTAAACAGTTCGTATGTTATTTTTATGACACATGAAGAATTTAAATCCACTTTTCAGACGTCCATGATTAAGAGAATTCAGTCTGTTGGATAGTGAAGCTTTTAGAGGTTTCGTGAAGCTGCATGTTAGTTTTATTTATTGAATTCATCCATCACAAAGATTATCTTCCCTTCAAACTTAAGAAACAACATCAGAACCTAAAGCTGACCTCAGTCCCTATACTACCAGTGCTTTTGATCACGGCATGTTTTTACAGATTTACAAACATAAAAACTGTCTACAGCTGCATTTACAGGACCTTGATGTCATGATTTAACATTAATAAAATGCATGCACCCTTTTGAGATTCTCTGATTGCTTGCAGCAGTAATGAGCTGTTTGTAGCACTTCCAGTCGGTCAGGTTGGTTTTGTTTGGCTCTGTTGGAAAACATTCTCTGGTTTCTTTTACAGTGATGACAAATTTGTAGCAGAGCGGGTGAGATTGCTTTTCCCTTCACACCCAACACCACTCAAACTCCCTCTGGTTCCTGGTCCAGTTAGAGTTATGATGTGAGGGTTTTTGGATTGTGAAGGGACAGCTGGAGAAAACCCTCCACCAGAACAGACGGTGACATTAAACCTTGTGCTGCCTGTTAGTTTGAAGCTGATGATTAAAATGTTGTCTCTTATTGACGTGTCCAACTCGCACTACATCACAGATATCAGGATCGTCTCAGAATGGACTCAGATTTCAGAGCGTCTCTTTCTCCACTAACCTGTTGGTCTGATCTGCTGTTTTGGTTTCTGTGTGAGTTCATTTTTCCTTTTTCAGCTCCCATTTAAAATATTCTGTTTTTCTTATAGCAAGGCCTCGTATTAGACATTAATCATCACCTCTAGAGTGTTGATGTTTCCTGGAGGACCAGAGTTTCCTGCATCACGTCTTCATCCTGGTCCTCCTCAACCATTAGTTGTTCCAGAACTTCCTGATCGGTTCTTCTTGTTTTGTTGTGCCCTGACTTCCTTATTGAGCTCCCATTCCAAAATATTGATCAGATTTTATCACTGGGAAGCTTTATAATTTTTAGTGAGAGTCTTATATTCAACATCCTTCTCGTCTTAAGTTTTCTTCAGAGATGTTTCTGTCTCTTCCTGGGATCTTTTCAGGGCAGAGACTTCATGGGTCATTTGGGTGTGAAGTGTTTTCTTCTCACCTTTCCATCTTTACTTTTCTCTCTAAATGAGCAGTACGTTCAGTTTTACCTCCTTTTCCAAGTACTCTGATTATATGTTGAGTATGCTTCTCGCTCCTGATGTGACCCCTGCAGAGTGTTTCATTCTTTTTTCAGATATTCTATTTGTTGGTCTTTTGCTCTGATTTCTAAATGTTTCTAAAGATTCTGAGTTTCTACTCTCCCATTCCTCTTTTTGTTTCTTAGAGTTCTTGTTCATATTACATGTTAAAGTTCATATCTAAATAATCTGAACATGGAACAACACAGTATACCAGCAAACATGGTAGCAAAGCTTTACAAACAGGTGCTTGTGGAACAATATATTTTTGAACAGATCAGAAGATCAGATTAAACCAAACACCTCATAACGACTGACTGATCTGGGGTCCAGAATCTGATGGCTGAAGTTTGACAGATGTTTAGAAATTCATTAAAGTGAAGCTGTAAAGTAGAGTTGTTGATGTGCATCCAGCATTTAGTTTATAAAGTTTTATTAAATTCAATTCATGAGATATTTTTGCTACAGGAACAAACACACAGAGACAAAGACAGTCACCCACCTGCTGCCATTAAACGAGAGGCAAGTTAGTATTCATTATAACCAGCCTGTGGGTGTACAGTAAAAATACCACTAAAACCACAAGCCCCAGAATGCACTAGTCTAATTAGGTTTGAACTCAATAAATTCAACTGATGATGAGGAAGAGAAAGCAGCTCCTGGTCCTCAGATAATAAAATAATCTAATGATCTCTGTGTTCACAACAGAAAGCAGTGAGCAGTGATGATCAGGAGTCGTCTCACTCACTCACTGAGATATTTTCCTCTGATCACAGATACTGATGAACTAGAGACAAGAGACGATGTGAGGTGTTTGTTTGAGCTTGTTGTAAAATGTCTGTATTATATTTATCACACGACAGGTTTATAGTTATTTCATCATCCAAACAAAATAAAAGTATCAGTTACAGAGAGGCTGTTGACGAAATAAGAAGAGAAAACCCAGCTATAGCATAATGCATATCCTGAGTTTAAATCATGACAAAGCTGTAAATCAATGTGCTGTCAATCAGATGCTACAGAGCAGAGCCATTACGGTTCCACATCATTTATCAGCCTGCCTGCGGGGGACAAACAGGCTCATTACTGAGCCTGGACTCTCTGTCAGGCTGCAGCTGCTGCAAGGCTTCTGTTAAATAACCTGGAAAACAAAGAAAAGCATCCTCCAGCACTCTGTCCTCATCAGGCCGAGACCATTTTACACTAAATCTATCTTTATGCACCTTAATGCATGTTTAAACGTACGACTGAATTAATGTTAATCAATATAGGGTTTCTATTAGCATGTTTAATATCCATGCATATTCGATTTAATATCCTTTATTGGAATAATCAAATGAGTTTTAATCTTAGATCTGAGAAGGAAAGGATGAGTGATTATGAACAAGAACAAATTCCAAAATGCAAAACAAACATAAAAACATTTTAAAACGTACACAAAGGCTTTATAAGATTCCTAAAGTCTCTATTGCTGCAGGGAGATGGAACACCATTCTGCCTCCATTCATGTGTTATTGATCAGGATTGCTGTATTATATATTAGTCCTGAATTATAGATCAGATTCACCTTGGTCTTCTCTGCCCGCTTAAACTCAACTAATGCACTTTTATGCACATGTGGGGTTTATCACTAAAATTCAATGACATGCGCCTTAATTATATTTTGATGACAATACATTTTGCTGAGGCAGTCTTCAACCTGCAGTGATTTACATTAAACAATCCATATACAGAAGGTTTCACACAGGAGAGCAGCTGTAATAACAGTGAAGCAACTGAAGGAGACACAGTGATGTGGTTTTTTTTTACCACTGACATAAAAAATAACATGCCGTTAGTCCCAGTTACAATCAGCCCACTTGGAAAATATATACAAAAAATGAAAGAAAGCCCTTGTTTTGTCCTCAGTCGGCGTAATGTTTTCTAAACGGCCATCCTCCATGAGTCATTGCGTGAGTCATATTATTGGTATTTTAGACCTGCTCTGCTATGAGAGCTGCTTAAATCCGACTTTCCCTTTTATTATTAATCTCTGATGTAGTTTGAAGTCCCAGCGCAATTCCTGAAATCTCCTTTAAGAGGACGACATCATCTGTGATGAGGAAAGGTCGAAGGGATCAAAATCAAAACACATCAAAATGTTTGCAGCTAGTCCTCGTCGTCGTTATCTTAGAAGATTAATTGGTTTTTCTGGTTATTCCCCCCCTTTTTTCTATACTCAGAAGTGTGTGTGTGTGTGTGTGTGTGTGTGTGTGTTAGAGTGTGAGAGCACAGAAAGTCAAACTGTATTCTGTCCTCATTAAAGAGGAACTGACTGAGATCTGATGCTTCAGAAACACAGGAAGCTGAGGTCTGATAAAAACAGACTTATCAAAATTATACTGGAAAAAAAGCTACTTTATTAAAATATAGACATTTATGCTGCTGCACAAAATAAAGGACTATCACATAATTTCAAGCCAGATTTTAAATGTATTAGTAACTATTTGTGCTTTTTGGTACAAGCCTGTGCTAAGGCATGCATTTATTTTGTGTGGTGCAGCGCCACCTGCTGTAGCTTTCTGCTACAGCCTTTTGAACCCAGTGAACTGCACAGGAGAGAAAGCAGAGATCATAATAATCCAATGATCGCTCTGATAAAAAGAGCCGTGACTGAACTGGATTTGCCTCAGACGTTGCTTTGTGAGCTGATAGTCATGCATACACCATGCACCCTCACACATTTTTAAAGAAATTCAAGAATTAAAGAGCCCAGAACAACATCTAAAGCTCTGCAGGGCCTCACGTGGTCAGAGGTCATGTTTCAATAAGAAACAGACAAAAATGTCCTCTGTGGGAGAATTTCAAGACCAAAACCTCTACTATAAACCACCTTAAGGATCTCATAGACAGTTAGGAAATAGTCTGTAGACTGATGAGACAATAGTGAAGCTTTGAAGAAGGTGTGCATCCTGTTACACCTGGAGTAAAACTAACATCATCCCAACAGTCAGACATGGTGGTGGGAGTGTGACGGTCTGCTGCGAACATGACTTCCTGTTATTGATGAAACTCTGAATGATTCTCTCAGAACATCTAAAGGAATGTCCGACCTCTGACCTTAAACACGTTCATGTTGGAAAACCCTCCAATGAGGCTGAATTAAAACAGCTCTAAGGAAGAGTGAGACCCATCACTAGTTATCACTGGACTCTAGCAATTTACTGTTCCAGTTATTCAAATACAAAACCCAGAAAATATCAAAGTGAAACTGCAGTGCTGTGTTATTATAATGGTTTCCACAGTGAAAATGTGTTGAATTTGTTTTGATGACACATTCATCCCCACACCGGCTCACTCTCCCTGAAACGCTTTGATTCATCTGCTCTTGGTGAGCGGAGGAGGAGTGATGACTGATGGGTAGTTAGTCACCGTTTTTGGGCGTTGGAAGTCGTTTTTTGTTGTTGTATTTTGACGGGGGTGAAAGTGAGTCTCGCCACAAGATGTAAAACAGTGAATAATTCTATTTTTGTTTAATTATTTGTCTCAAATTAGCCAAAATCCCCAGTTGCATGATGACCATTTATTGTTGTTTTTTAAAAATTCTTTTACATGTTTTATCACCTAATCTTGGTTGATTGAATTCAGCAAATCAACATTTTTTGTGTGTGCAATTTCACAGAACATTTTCACTCTGAACCTTTCATTACGTCATTCCTTCAGATGATGATCTGTTTAGTAGTTCTCTGCTTCGATATCATTAAAATATCTCCTCTGATCTGTGATTTATTGCTTTCAAACAAGCTCTATTTTTTATCACAATATAAAATCCTTCTTTTATTTGACAAAAATCTCCTTCTAAATAAAAAAATATTCATTAAAAGCACATTAAGAACAGGATTATAAACACAGAGTTCATCCTAATATTTGTTTCCTGGCACCAGTAAATAAATCAACACTCTAAGAGGTTACATGTTTAATGGGTCAAAGTGATTTGTGAGAGGAAATGTCTCTCTGATAGTTCTCAGGGAGTAACCTCTGACTATGACTAAGGTAATTACACAGGTGGGGTGATACTGAGCAGATGAACCATTTTGTTGCGTAAGACTTTAAAAAATCAGGTCAGTTTTTGTCTCCACTTTCACCTCCATTAGATCGTTCTACTTTCCCAGAGCTCAGAACCATGCAAGGTTTTATTCTCACCTTTTAGATATGACCTAATGTTTCATTCACTAGTTCCACAGTTTCATAGTGTGGAATTATTCATTTTTTAATGCTTTTCTCCCACTTTTTCCTTCAAATATCACTTTTGCATGACATTGCATTAGATGTGTGCACACATGTGTCACTAGATGGCGCCATGTGAAACCAAACTAGCAGGATTTGCCTCTTATCCCGAGGAAACCTCTTTCTAGTTAGTCCTTTTTGCATTTTCCACACAAATATAAAATAATATGGTTATTTTATTGCCCTTAATGTTTTTTTATGTAGACAGTTGCTATATAAGAGATGAAAGTCCATCATTTGTTCATGAGAGAAACAGTGACGACAGATCTGAGCTGCAATAAAGATTTAATATTTATTTAAGAGATCCTGGGAGAAATGGATGATTAAACTGAAAGAAAAACACTCTGAAATGCATAAAACCTGTTAATACTTAGGCTTAGTGCTGAATTGAAAAAATTAATAAAAAAGAGGAGATAATAATCAGGTTACGTGGGGTTAAATTCAGGGAAACCATATAAAACATCCCATCCTGGGAGCCTGACTTAGGATTGATTAGTCACCAAACTACATTTAGTTCTCGTTCAACAAGCATTTCTTAGAATGCATCGCCCTTTTTCTGTGCTCTTATCACAGATTTGGCAAATGCTGGTAGCAATTTATTGAGTATCTGTTGGAATCCGAACAGAATCTGCAGAAACGTCTCAGTGAGTCATCCTTAAAACCCACCTGGAAAAAAACAGGGAGTGCTCGCAGTGCGATTGAGCGATAAGTCAACAAAACACCGGTTTTAATCTGATCTGCGCTGTCACTCTGAACATGAAGTCTGTGGCGTCACTTCCTTAGCTACAGCCTTCATCCTCCTAAAACACTTGGTTTGTAAATAATTCAGATCTCAAATGAAGAGATTCTCTTTAAAAAAAAATCAAGCAGCTGTTACATCAAATCTTATTTATGTTGATGCAAATGTAATGAAACGGTATTTTAATGAGTCGCAGATTCGAGCCGTAATTCTGCCCGATGTGATGAAAGCGTTATTCCTCTGACGAATGAAGAAATGCAAAGTCCTGCCAGAGCACTAACCATGACTTTAACCCCTTCTTTGTTGGACTTGTAATAAAAATAGAGAAAGAACTTTACTTTTGAACTGATGTCCTCTGTAAATAATGATCTGTTGTAGTTAAAACCAGGAAGTCTTTGTTAATATTTTTTGTAACAGCTCTACCTTTAGATGCATACTGGTTTATGAGGGGCACCAGCACCAAATGTGAGCCAAAAACACCAAATTTATAATGATCATTATGATAAGGCATGATTGTTCTGTGTTTGGGATGATGGACAACACTTTTTGAGGATATAATTGCTTCAAGATGGCAGACATATTTCCAGACTAGACATTAGCTCATCTATCTGATCCAAACTGATCTATGTCTCTCCAAACTGAGGCTGTTCAAAGATCTGTCTCCAACAGATAATAATAGTTTTTAATCAAGCACAACAAAAGATCAGAACTTTTTATTAAATACATAAAACATTCACAAGTTCCCATATTTTTTCACATTATCGTTGCAGCTATAAGTTCGTTGTTTGTGAGACAGTTCAGCGTTTTAAACGAACGACGTCATGATGACTCGACCATGTCTGCAGCATTTGGGTGTTTCATCAACCTATTTGAGTTTCTATATAGAAAAATGTCTGTCGATGGATAAAGGTTCAGATGAAACATGCTAACTATTCTGTAAACAGTCCTTTAAATTTAACCCAATTCCAGATTAGCTATTTTTTAAACATTAATGCCATTAATTTTAGAGCTCAGGAGGATCTAAACGTTTAGTGACTATAGGTCTGAACACGTTAGCTTTCTGCAGAACCGATAAGAGGTCACAACACATCCGTCTTGAGTCATCCTAAATGCACTCACACTGTGACTATCCAATATGTTTTTCCTCCCCAGTCCAAGATAATCAGTTCAAAGGGAAGTCTGAGAGGAGAGTGGATGAGTCTGATGGATGGGTACCAGTACAGTGTACACAGCTGGAAAAGCCACAGCTGTTTTCTGCTGTATCCGAGCAACACGGATCAAGAGGACAACCTCAGACACCAAATTAGTAAAGGATGTCTTCTTCAAAACATTTCCATTAGGGATGAGCAACAACAAAGAGGGACAGGAGAGGAGGAACTCAGCTTTAGGTTCAAGTTGATGCAAACAGGCCGACGTGATGATGAAGCGACCACCGAGAGCTGGGGCCACGTGTTTCAGGTGGTTTATTTTAATGACTGATTCCTCTCTGTAAAATCAACGGGACACTTGGTTACAGTTACAGTACAATTGAAACCAAATGAAACCAGAGCTACAGTACAACACACACACACACACACACACACACACACACGTTTCCCTGCTAGAGGAAGGCCCATGTGGTTCAGTGCCATGGATCTGTGGTTTCCAATACAAATCTTTGGCAGGGGGAAAAGGCATTTTCACTCTGGCCTGCTGCTACACAGCATCAGTCACTGTTTCATAACAACACGCTTCACTTGTTTTCTTACTCAACAACAGAGTAACCGCCATCTGAGAGCAGACCTATGTAAAAGTCTGTGATGCCAGTCCATCTCAAACAAAAAAAAAGACGAAATCTTGATCTGATTTATGATGATAATTGCTTAACAGCTCTGAGTTGTGTTGTCATAAACTCCTTTAGGATGTCACAGAACATCTGCCTTGGCTCCAGATTGTATACGTTCACCTCAAACACGAGGTGTGCAGCCACTTAGTGATGTGTGTGTGTGTGTTTTGCTGTTGTTGGAAGGGATCCAGGCCTGCAGATGGCTCTGGTTTATATTTGCACTGAACGGCTGCAAGCCTCTCGCCTCCCCGGTGACCATGACAAGCCGTATGCACACACAGGAACGTGTACAATTACTGAAACCTCTCCCTTAACTACTCCTTTGGGTCTGATGCTGCAGTTTCTTCCTTTACACACCCAAGGCGACGCTGTGAAGGATTTTACTGACATTGACGTGTCTTTTTTTTTCCAGTTCTTGTTTCACAAATTTTGTGCCAACATGCAAATATCACGTGCGAGCGTTATTTGGATCAACAGCTCCAACGCTCCAGCCTGTGATGTTTGGTATCGAGGGAATCCCCTCACAGGCATGCCCGTTGTTTACGTTTTTCAGGCGTTCATTCATAATGGTGGCGTTCTGTTTCTATTTAAGGTTCAAATGGAACGTGACAGGTAAAAGCCAGCGTACCTGCTTTCACCTGTACACACTGCACTACTATAGCAACAACAACAACACAGCAGGAAAGACTTTTATACTTCCTGGGAGATCCTCTGGTATGCAGGCTCAATGTTTGTCGACTCAGGAATGTTGCCGGGGCAACCGGAGGCCGTGGAGAGGGAAACCCCTTTATCTGCTGACTCCATCGTTTAACTGTTGTCACAGTTCAAAGGCCGCTTAGGTAGAGGAGAGGGGAAAAGAAGGCACGCACACCTTGAAGGCTGGTCTATACACACAGAGTGTGTGTGTCACCATGGTAATAGTGTTTGGGTGGAGCGTACGCTCCACAGGGCATGAATGGATTTCAGAGCTGGGAAGGAGACAAGGGCGTCCCTTTGGCTTTGAGTCAGAACTTGTAGACTTGAACTTTCAAAGCAGGGACTCCAAAGTGGTTCATGAATGAGCTGAAAACCATAGACTTGTTTATGTTTGTGGAAGGCAGGGAGGGCTGGGTTTAAAACCGCTCTCAGAATGTGATTGCGACATAGTTTTCCTCCGTGTTGTAAGAGCTGTTTAATGCTTGGTGAATCTCATAATGACTTGATATCTGCTCTGGTTTAAAACTGGGCTCTGGTGTGTGTAACTTAGATATTGATTTTAGTCTTTATAGACCTGCATGTTGGCAGAGGATTATCTGGAGTGCGTCAAACTGTCTTTCTTTGTGAGGAAATGTGTGAGCTTTATTTAGAGCTGTGGTTAATAATGCAATAAAATATGTGTAAATGAACTCCAGTAACATGTGGATTTATTCTAAAATTTCTGTTTGTCTGCAAAAAAACTGCATCAGTAAAAGTTTAATAAGACTGCAACAAAAGAATAATGGCTAAATAAAAACTAAAACTTAAGTTATTGATAAAAACGTTAAAGTCTTTATAAATAAAGGCCTAAAACTCCTTGAAGAAATGAATTGCCCACTGTCTTACATACCAGAGTTTTAACTTATGTTAAATGGGTTGACTCCAAAAGTTAACCAGTTGTAGATCTAGAGTTGACTCCTACAGGTAAGAGAAAAGTTTTAAATAAAGATCAGAGAATTAGCTACTACTATGACAAATTTTAGCTCAATATCTGTAAATTTGATTGAGCAGCAGCCATTGTTCTGTTTGCTAATGCTAGTTAGCTGTGGCAGCCATATTGAATGAAGGCAATCTGTTATAGACAAACATTCAATGATCATTTCTGAGAGTTTCATTAAAGATCGCCTAATAGTTGATGAGATATTTTGCTAATAAACACAGGCGCCAACAAAAACATTATTGCCTGACGCCAAAAGAAAAACCCTAACCCTAAATCACATTTAGCTTTTAGCATTAAGCTAGTACTGCAGTTTGTTAGCAGCTAAACACCATGATTTCCAAACACAACAAAACCTTTAGTGATGTTTTTGTTTGCATCTCGTCCACTTTGTTTCATGTCACAGATCTTTTTCTGCCTCCTCTTTGAGATTGTGCTGATTTTGCTCAGAAAGAAAAAAGATTCAGTGATAAACTCCAAAAGGCTCATTTCTCTCTGGTGTCTTAAAAAAACTGATCTAAATGTCATCAGTTTGTAACATCGTCAAAAGAAGCTCCATGTGTGCTCATAAAATAACAAGATTTGTCGCTTTTTGCAAGTTCAAGCAAATCTGCAGACTTTATAATTAAACTCTGCAGGATAAAAGAACACGAAGGCTGTTGAGCTACAGCAATGTTCCATTTTTATGAACATAAATGATTTTTTTTGGATCCGACGGAAAGCTTGTTTCGTGTTTTTCATGTTTCAAAAAAAGCTAGAGAGTTAACTTCAAACTCAGGACACATCTTGGTTAGTTTCATTGCCTCAAACCCCATCAGCCTGCAGGACATCATCCCAAACCACACAGAGCAGCTGCAGGGATTAGACAGTTTGGAGGGTTTGCATGAGTCACAGCGCTGAAAAGACACTTTATGTATTTTTTCTCAGATGTGACTTGTGATTTGCATGGCGCAGTTGTATTAACTGCTGTTTTATTATTATTTTTTGCTCCAGTCAAACACAGTAATGTTTTCCTTTCCTGCCAACCTGAGGGGACGTTTACTCAAATCATTAGCGACGATGAACCAAAGCCGAGCTAAAACCATTGATCAATATTACACCATGTCTTCCTATGGAGTCCACAGGAAGGTACCCTGTTGGACAGCCTCAAAACATCAAGTGACCTTTCCTTTGATAAACAGTATTTGAGGATGGCGAGGCACATAATCAATTTGGATAATGTTAATATATTCTTTGAAATATTGATGGGGATGATCTGCCTCCTGGGGGGTGAAGCTCGTTAAAAACATAATCCCCCCGAGCATCCAGCCGGCAGAAAAAGATTAGACGGGGTTGTTTATGCTGAGGTTGACCTGCTGAATTAAAGATCAACAAAAATCCATTTAACCCCTAAAAAGGCATTAATGATTAATATCTGGGTCTTATATTCCATAGTATTAGTTTAATGGAATGAACAATTTATAGATTGTTAATTTGAATGTTATGTTTTTAGTCTTTTGGGTATAATAAGCAAAGAAAAATGCTTATGGATAATATTCAGCACCAAAACCATGAGATCTGCCCTGTAAGACGTCTGCTTTGGGGAGATGATTGTCTCACACCTTGCTGATGGATCCTCTTAAAAACTACTTACTCAATCTAAACAAGGCTTTTGGCATTACATCTGATAGAAAGGGATCGTAGCATCTAAAGGAAAGCTGCTGGAGCCAGGTGACTCATTCATGTTAGGCCTGGAGGTGGAGCGATTTGGCTTCTACTCAGTCACTTTGGTTGTTAAAATTTATTGCAGGTAAAATGAGGAAATTCAGGAGCTTCGCTGTTTGTTGCTCTACCTTAATAAGTGCAATTATGTGTAAAAACATCCCCAGCTGTTGTAAAACCTCTAAATTCTTTTGCATTTGATCTTTTTTAGAGTTAATATATAGTTTTTCTTGTTTTTTAGTAACGTTATCCACTCTTTGTTCTATAGTGGTTTTAAGGTTGAAGGAAAATCAACATATGATGTTGGCTTGTGTTGTATCAATGTGAGCAGATAATCTTTGTGTTTCAGTTTATGAGAGGGTAATGCATCCAAACAGGTCTGGCTGGTTCTTCAAAGCAGCGACGGACGATGAAACCTGTTAAAACCGTGCTACACGCCCTTTTTTACATCGCCATTGTCTCTAAAATCTCATAAGGATGACGTGTTCTGCGTGTATGTGTGCGTTAGTACAGAAGCTGAAATATTTTCCATGATGACAATGAGGGAAGCCTGTGATGCAACTCTGAGGACGAACCTTTGATCTGCTTAGTAGTGAGGTGGAGTCTTTGAAGATCAGTAAAAGTATAGAGGCGGGAGGAAGTCGTTTAGCATCCGCTCAACACAAAAGTGAGAGTGTTTACTAAAATTAAAAACTATTCTTAGTCAGAGCCACTAACTACGTAGAACATTCCCACAGAAAAATATTTGAATGGCGTCAGTGCAGCTGTTTAAAACTTTAATTAATATTAAAAAATTGTCTATTTTTGACAAAACGCCTAAATATTTTAGTGCAAATGGAATTAAAAGAAACGTTAAAGCTGCTGCTAGTGGCGCATCAGGGTCGTCATGGTAACCACACAGTGCAGTGGGTCTTGAATATTTTCTGTCAGTCTTCCCTGCAAGCATGGTTTTACTTCACCCCAGCCCCGGAGCATGTGTCGGGGCGCGGGTGTCGGGTACTTGCGACGGACCGCAGCGTCCACCCCATCGCTCCCAGACCGCGAGAGCATTTGTGGATCCACGTGGCCGTTTTATGTTTATAATTAGGTACTGTTCGATCATTCAACCCCCCACCCTTTAGAGCCGCCGCTAACGCAGGGAGTGAGTACAAGCGGCATTTCTGCTGACTAAACATCTCCATCTTGTTCCCCCACTCTGTAAGCCGCTCTGGGTTGCCAGATACTCAACGTTTTTCTGCACAAAAGTCTGTAAAAACTCGGCGCAATACAAAAACCTGCCCAAGCATGAATTTAGCAACTGTCCTCCTGCCGTAGAGTCCTTCAGCTGCCCCCCCCCCCACTTCTACGTATGTCCTGAATAAAATACTTGTTAAAACAGATCCCTTTATTGTCAGCCTATTATGGCCTTCAAATTAAACATTATTCCCCCCAAAATGTATCATTGTAAATATAATTTTATTTTCCTGAAAAAGTTAGCTATAGCCCTGCATCAAACACTGGAGACTAGTGGTGTTTCTCATTTAGAGACAGTCTGTCTGTAACTCAACAGAACGGAGCCACAGCAGGTAAAGTCAGTTTCTCCAGGTGACGTTATTACACAAAACATTCTAATAATATTAAGTTAGTAATGAATGAAATGTCTGCTGAAGGTGACGGACGGCCACGGTTTAATACGTCAGTCTTTTGCAGACAGTGACTCACTCATGTGTGATTTGTAAGAGCATTAGCATATTTCCCTCATTAGTTTTGCTTTCAATAAACTCAAAAACCTTTTCTAAAACGCTTAGACGTGAGGGGTCTCTGTTTCAGGGGCTGACGTTTGACTGACAGTTCTTTATGATCAATATCAAAGAGGCTGCACAATTAAACATTCTTATTGTCAGACTGGGAAAATAACTACAATGAGAATAAGATGACTAAATATAACTGAATGTGACACATCAAGTTTTAGGCTTCTTAATAAGTCTGCAAACCCTATGCTGCAAATTGCAGACCACAATAAAAAAGAAATTTAAAAGATACTTCCATTTTCATATTTTTTGTTGAATCTCCTCACACACATCAATCAGGAGGTCCAGCACTGCCACCACATGTAAGCTTTTCTAGATCCGCCACAGAAACGTAAAGTTTAAATTATGCTTTCACTGTGACGTCTGTCTGAGCTGTCAAGCTCCACAAGGGTGGGTTTTCTCACTCGTTTAACCTAAATCCTATTGTTGTGTAAGAATAAGTCTGATATTTTTGGTCAATTTTGTCTATGATAGCACAATATTCCCTATTGAGTCACATGTTTTGTGTTTTTGAGAAGCCGCTGGAGGAAAAATCAAATCAAAAAATGTGACAGAACCAAAAGATGAACAGTCAAAAGGCATACAGAGCCACAGTACCCTAATTAGTGATTTAGTCATAAAGTTCAGGGTCAAAGAAGACATTTTCTTTGTGTTTTTTACACCTCGTAAAGAATGGCGGACAAAGCAGCTCATCTTCTCACACTTTGACCTGACTTTGTCTCCCTAATGACCTCCCCTACTCTTCTGCTGCAGCTCTAGAGTTACAGAACGATCATGGTGGATACTCAGCTGGCCTCAGGTCACAGATGGCTGACAATTACGACTCCCATTGTGTTCCATACACTCTTTTGCACAGTATCGCCCCCCCTGGCCTTTTCCATCCCAGCTTCCCAGCTGCCTTCTGCTCCTTAATCAAAGCTGAATAAGATTTAGAGAGGAGGTAGACACTCTGGTTTTGTGATTGGGCCCCTTCTTACAGAGCGCAGTGTATAATTGAAAAGTCCTCTGTGACTATTTTAAGACACTAGTGGGAACACACTCCCATGTGTGTGCTACGGCTGGGAAGAGGACTCTCGCTTTTCCTCTCGCGTTCACTGATTGCTGAACGAGGATAGTCTCTGCTTGTTCTCTTCTGTGATTATTACCGTATCGTGTTGATTACACGGAGCGGTAAACAAGAGCAAAAAAATAAATAAAAGAAGTGAGTATTTCTCATGAAAGCGGCTGTTATTAATGTTAATATTATTCTGTAATGTGTGTTGTTTAATGGAGCTTTCACACACAGAACCTGAGCTGCCACAGCCAGCTCTGTGTTATAAAAGCAGGTTTTACTCAGACCATCTGTTCTTCACACCGCTCTGTAATCCCGACCACCAACATGCCACAAGCCAAAATTAACGCTGTTTCGCTGCGAGTAAAAAGTTTAAACAAATAGAAATATCACCAGTCAGCGTCTTCTCTCAGCAACTGACTCAGTCATAACAGACGCTTTGTTTAGGCTAAAAATACAAACTCTTATTTTGGACGCTGTTTGCATGGATAAAGTGGCGCCTTTTAGAATTTTAAACTTCGGCGAAAAAAAGAGAAACAGGACAGAAGCGTGTTTTTAAGTTCACGTGTTGGAGGCATGCTAAGTGCTGGCCTGGAATCTTGTATTTAGCCAAAATGACCCAATTACTGCTCTCAATGTCAAGATTTCTTTAGATTAGATGTAGTTCAGTTGGAAAGGAACAAAAAAAAAAGTTTCTGTTTTTGTGACCTTAACTGGACTATTAGATAGAATATTGCCCAACACGACTACTAATAGTTTTCACATGAGCCATCCTTTGACTTTAGCTCAGCCGAAACACTGCAAAGCTACAGAAACAAGCCAGGTGCTTTTGCAAGATTCTGTCAGAAACAGAAAATCAAGAGATAAAGAGCTTGTGGACGTTTAGATGTGCTTCCCTACTGGTCTTATGATTTAATATGCAACTTCTGATAACTGAAGCCCTTCATCCGGTAGTAGAAACAAGTCCCCCGGGACAAAAACACAACTCCATATTGTCCACCGACCCGATACATCACTGTAGTTTCTAGAGCTCCTCTGTTTTATAACATGCACATGTCTGTTTTTCTTTCATGGATAGATGTATTCTTTAGACAGATGAAAAAGTAAGAGATTAGTGCTGAAGGACTACTAATCAGGCTGCATGGTGGTGTGGTTGGTAGGACTGTTGCATCGCAGCAAGGAAGTCGTGGGTTCGTTTACAACTGCAGCCTCTCTGCGTGGAGTTCTCCTCATGCATGCATGGATGTTCTGCAGGTACACCGGTTTCCTCCCACAGTTCAAAGCCATGCATATGTTTATCGATGACTCTAATTTGTCTCTAGGTGTGAGTGTGGCTGGTTGCAGGTCTTGTTTGTCTCTATGTGGCCCAGTGATGGACTGGTGACCTGTCCAGGGTGTCCCCCACCTCTCGCGACCTGACTGCTGGAGATGGGCGCCAGCTCCCTTCAACCCTTACTGCAGGATGAAGGAGTTTTTGAAGAAGGATGGAGGAATAGGTGGAGTCGGTCACAAGACTGAAAATCACAACTTAAAGGGATCATTTGAACATTCTAAAGTGGCGTTCTCTGTTATTTTTTTACAGTAACACATACCCACTGGTGACATCCTTCAAAGTGGGCGGGGTTTCTAGAAACAGGAAGTAGTAGAAATAGTCAGAATGGGAGAGACACTGCTGCTGAATGGTGACAAAATGATTGCTCAAAAAAGTCACACTGATGCTCTAATATTACCTGTTTGTAAGCCCTTTCAATTTTACATGAGACCGTTTCTTTCAACCAAACAATGTACAAGTTACTATGCTACCGTACAAGTTGCTGCTGCAGCATAAACGCCATGAACTACACAAATATTCTCATGAAAAATTCTAGAGGTTGACAGGTAATACAGCCTTCTAAACGCATCAGTATGACTTTTTTGAGTTTTATTACAGTAAATACCTCAAAATTCACCACTAGGTTCTAACTATTCAGCAGCAGTGTCTCTTTCTATCTGAGCATTGCTCCAATCAGAGAACTTATTCCTGTTTCTAGAGACAGTGACATGGAAAAAGTATTGTGGTAAAAATATAGTTATAAATTGAAAAAAAAAAACAGTTTTTAAATAACACAATAATTCAAAAAGGCCCAAACCACATAATAAAGTAGACTTTTTCCATTGCTCCAGATGTTTCAATAAAGGCTCTTTATCGGTGTGATGTCTGCATTTGGTTGTAAATGTGAAGGGTAAATAATAATAATAATAATAAAACGGACTGAACTCTCACTGAGAATGTCAGGGAACCAACTCAGAAACCAGTGATCTAACTCACAGATGAGAGTGATGCTTTAATAGCTCCTAAAAACAATAAAACAACGTATTTGTTATTTCTGTGGTGTCGTTAGATGAATCAGCCATAAAAAATAAACTATATTGTTGCTTATTTTGTTCTAAAGGCTCCAATATTTGACATAAAACAGCAATTTGAATGTGCTGAGAATCTGTGCAGTGCGAAGCATCAAGTGTGTTTCCAGATTTCAAAGTTACCCACGATCCTTATATTTGATTCCAGAAAAAGATCAAAGGCACCGACGGGAACCCGCACACAGCACACACGAGGACCGCTCTGCACCACAGGTCTGTGAAAATAGATGTTTTTAGACGTTTAAATAAAAGATCAGGGCACATTTTCATCAGCGGATCTACGCTAGTTCAATACTTGACATTTTATCACAAATGACAGAGTCTTTAGCTTTGAGACGCATTTCTTACATGTGGTTCATGACAAACAAACTTAGAGAATGGTTTCTTTTATGGGCATCCGCTGTGGCACCAACCAGCATCGCCACACTGTCTCTACTCAATAAAACAGAGTGGGAGTAACTTACAGCACAGGATCTGGTTTCAGCCATTGTTGCAAACACAGATACACCAAATCCCCACAGAAATGAAAATACGTTGATGTAGCTGTACTTTACCTGCATTTTTCTTCAGCCATGCATGTTTTCCTTTCATCTATCAGACTGGTGAAACTTCTGCACTGAACACACTGCAAAAACAGATTTAAAAAACACCTTGATTTTAGACATTTATCTTATTTTTAGTCTGAAAAGAAAATATTTTCTTAAAGCTGTACTTGAAATAAGCCAAATATTCCTAAATATGGTCAGATTTTCTAGATTTGAGCAAAAAATGATAATCAATCTGCCAGTGGGGTAAGCAAAAGTCACTTGGCTAGAATTCTTAAAACTAGCAATTATTATGCAAGAAAAAAAAAGAAAAAATTTTTAAGGAATCTAGCCAAGCTTTTACCCCATTGGCAAATCTTTTTGCTCAAATCTAGAAAATTTGACCATATTTAAACTTATGTAGCTTATATCTAGTAGGGCTGTAAGAACATATTTTCTTTTCAGACTAAAAATAAGATAACATGTCTAAAAACAAAAGTTTTCTTAGAAATCCATGTATTTTTATCTTTATGTCAGAAACAGGAAAGAAATATTACTTTAAAATCTGGGGAATTACTTACAGTGATTTTCATTCAAGAGGTATCGAAGCTCCAAATGTTCTGTAAATGTTTCATAAGGAACTGTTAGCTGAATGGCTAATTTGTACTTTTTTTGTGTGCTTTTTTGTAGATAAATTATCAGTACTGGCACTGAAGATTCATGATCCTCATATATTAAAATGGTTTTTGCAAGTTTTCCAGAATATTTCAAAAACAAGTCATCAAGGAAGTATGTTTTGAATGTTTAAACGGTGAACTAAACTACTCTGTTTATGTTTAGCAGCTGATAAAATCAGGACATGTTTTAGATTTTATATCTTATGGATATTCTACATAACTGGATGATGTTTAAAAATACAAATACCTTCAAAATCATTAATTAAACTGTAAACAATATTTTACTTAAAGAAATAAAACTTCTTGTAACATACTAATATTATATATCCACACAATTATAATGATTTTCCACCATACTTTTCTCAAATGCATATTCTCCTGCAGTGCATTGTGGGTAGCATATGCCAGTTGGTAAATACATTCAAATATAACATTTAAAAACAGGAATCTACTTCACAAGCCTACTAGCATTAAAAAAACAAATAAGGCTGCCATCTTTGTGCTAACCTTAAACATCATCACACCAAATATGGAGTGGTTTCAGTCCCTTTATGTTTAAAAAGAGGGAGAAAGAGAAGAAGGTAAGCCTCTTGTCTAAATTGCTGAAGCATTATCTAAAGCGTTGAAGCTTTAGATGATTGCATAAACAGACATTAGCCCACAGACACCCTCACACGAGCTTACAGCCTGACAGTTAAAAGAAAATACCATCATCCTGAGTTCTGCGCTGGCTGTTTATTATAGTTAAGTTCAATTAACAGCCACTTCAATAACAATAAAGCGACAGTGTAGGCACCCTAATGAAACACTGAGCTGTTTTCAGCCTGCTAGTCTGACCCAGACTTCACTCAAACCCACCGGCATACTTTCCCCTTCCATCAGCAAACAAGACAGCAGCAAAGCTTTTTTTATTATTCATAAAACAAGACGGTAGAAGCCGTCACTGGTATTTGTTTTAATTGTGCATTAGGCACCCATAAAATCCCCACTTTTTATTCAATACAGCATGTCTAGACTATATTTTTATTATCATTATTGCCAGTAGCTAATTAGGGTTTTATTGTGCAAGTCAATTGGGGTTTTGGTCGGCCTTTGTTTTTCTAAGTTTTTGTCATTCCTTGTGTCTCTGGGGGAATGCCAGTCAAGCAGTTTGTCAGCCACCCACTCGAAGTCAGAGCTGATGAAGGAACCACAAGGAACCAGAGACCGTCTGCACGTCTGCCTGAATGGGACACTGAAAGACGCCGTGCTCAGCATCAAACACACAGACTCAGATCAACTAAAACAGCCTCGTATGAGTGTAAAAACATCAGGTAATTTATATTCATTAAGGCCTATGAGCTGCACCAACAGGAAGTCTGTAAACTTCACTGACGTCACTAGGGGAGCAACGGATCAAAAAACTCACGCATCATATCGTATCATGGATTTGAGTCACGGATCGGATCATTTTTCAGATCAGCAGAAAGAAAAATAAAAGACACTTTGCTCTCTATTTATTTTGTAGAGGACTGTGCAACGTTTTTCTGCTCAATTCTCATTAAATACAAACATTTATCTCAATGCTTAAATAAAATTTGAATCATATTAAAACAAACGCCTTTCTCAGAGGGAAATTATCAGCAGATTAAGAGAGCACGAGCACAACGAGCGAGAGCTGCCCGATCCGTAGAGGGCGATCCGTTCGGCTCATGAATTGATGATGATCCGTTGCACCTCTAGACGTCACCATTAAAGCCAGGAAAAGTTCATTTCTTCAATCAGTCTTCTTAAATCAAAAGCAACCTGACCTGAACAAGGTCAAAAACTTTGACTCATGATGATTTGTCTCATCAAAATAAATTATATTACAATTCCAGACCACTCACGAAACTCGGCCGCTAGGAAAAGTAACGAAATACCTCAAAACAAGCTAAACTACATGAACCAAAACATTCAAACACTATATGTGTAGTATAAGTGTTCGGCCACAACAATAACAAAGACATGTCGCTGTTTAATGAATAATCGATGAGGATGAGCTATTCGGTTTAGCTTTAGCTCATAGGGAAACTCAGCGCTGCGATCTTACTGCTACCGCCCCCTACCGCTACAGGTTTGCTCGAAGTGCGCGCACGTTGACTGACAGCCGGCAATGCAGAAATTTAATTTTATTGACTGAAAAAGTCCGCCGGCCAGAAAGAATGCAAACGCTTCTATAGGAGGAAGGAGGGTCTTCAGAAGACTAACATATGTTGTGGAACTCTACCCATAGATCATAGTTTAGACCTGAAATATCATTTAAAACATTTAGAAAACTTTGATACAGAGAAAAATACTCCAGAGAGCTGCTTTAAGGTTACATGTCACACAAACACAGTTCATCCAAATACTGTTTCACATCTCCACTCACTAACGTTTTCGTCTCGTCTTGCCGACGAATACGCCCAGACGTCTCGTCTCATTTTAGTCATCAAAAAGCCGCGTTTAGGTCGTCTGCGTCTCATCAGCGTCTTGGAAAAAAGATGCGTTAACGCATTAATTTCCTTATCGTCTTCGTTAACGAAAACACTGTTTTGGAGAATGTGTGAATCTTAAGAACAAATAAAATAGGGTATATTATACAAGGTGTGTGTTACCTCTGCTCTAGTCTCAATCTGAGGATTTTGTGCATGTTTTTAATTTGAGGTTTTGATATCTTGTCATTTGTTATGGTGATCTTGCATTTCCTGTTGATTTATGTAGTTTCATGCTTTCAGTGTATTTTTGTCCCTGTTTCCATTTGCAGTGATTTCCTTTGGGTTCTCTTCTCCTCACCTGCTCTGTATCTGCTGTTCACATTCACTAATCACTCCTGGTAGATAAACCTCCCAGTCCCGATGCTTCTGTTTGGTTCATGCTGTCCAGTGCTGCTGTTTCACCTGATTAACTTTTTTTCTACCAAATTCACGATGCACGCCTCAGAAAAATGAATTTAGCAAATCCAACATTTGTTCCTTCTAAGAACTTTTTGTTTTAATATTTTGCCATTTCTGCATGTTGTAATGGGAATTATGAGACTCTTCTGGATCGTTTGGCTCAATGGGGCCAACATGAATAAATCAAACTTTATTTTCTTGTGAGGAATTTAGAAAAACAGAAAACTGAAACTGAAAGCAGCCCATGAGGTGTAGAGCTGATGTGGTGCTGGTGAAGCATCTTATGAGAGGTGGTTGGTGTCTGGTTACTCTCCTCCTCCCTCTTTTTATGCCTGGCTATAGTTCAGCTCTTCTTTTAAACCTCATATTTACAACACGCTCCCATTTGAGGATGTCCAGTGTGCAGCTGCTGGTGGAGGAGGGGTGGTGGTGGTCTTGGTTGATGGTGATGAAAAACTTTCCACGTTCCTCATGTTTGTGCCCAGATGACGGTGAGGTAAACAACAGGTGTCACATATGGAACGCCCGAGGGGGATAATCTAAGAAGGGATAACCTAAAATAGCTAGCGGTGGATTGGATGACAGAACAAAAACTTGAAGCATTGTCTGGGAGAACGTTAGTGCCTTGCTGGCCCTCTGGCACACAGACGCTTCTTCTCTCCTCTATACATTTTTTATCTGATAGATGAAGCCCAACAACCTCATGCCTCCTGTTTTCATGTAATGGATACATGAACAATCCACTGGTATCGTTATGTTGAAGTGGGAAAACAGTCTTTACCTCTTGGCAAAGTCTTTTTTTTTGTGAACAAATATCATAAAAAGGGAACTGTTTCCTTTCTATAGACTTGAGCCTCAGTCTTTATTTTAATCTGATCAGATCTATTCATAGAGGAGGTTTGAATAGTTAGTTTTGATGATTAAAAAGTCACATTCAGTCACACTATATGAGACTTGTAGTTATTTATTAGATTTTTACTTTGATAACCTACATGTCACAGCTGACCATTAACACCTGTATGTTGCTGGTCTGGGTTAACAACTGATAAAATGTTTTATTTAAACTTGTAATCACACTAAATTAGTACATGCAACTCTTTTGAAACACTTGGAATTTGGTGTAATTGCAAACAACTTGGACATGAACGTGTTCTTGTATCGATTTCACATCATAATGATGAACTGGTTCAGAATTTACCCTAATTTTGTTCACAGTTTGGTGATGAACCCTTCCTGACAACTGCTTTAAAATATATTTAATCCAATTTCCAGTTTTTATTTTTAACTCAGTGATTTTGAATACAAAGCAATATAAGGAAGACTGATTCATCTAATTACAGGTTAGACAATAATAATGACGTAACAGGAACGTGTTAGTGAGACGTGGCTCAGTGGGTGAGGACAGTCATCCACCGGATGTCATCAGGAGGTCAGCGGTTTGAGCCCCAGCTCCTGCAGGCAATGTGTTAAAATATCCTTGGACAAGATACTGAAACCCAACTGCTCCTCAGAACATAAAACAAAGAAATGAGGATGGGTCAAGAGCAGAGAAACAATCTTATTACTTCATTAATTCCATGGTTCTGATTCATAAACTATCAATGCTGTTAATCAGCATTCAAACTAAAGATATTTTTAGCTGCAGGACTTGATAATGATAATGTGTTAACCCGGGAAACTGTGGGGCTGCAACTGCAAAGGCTGCTAGTTTTAGCTTAGGTCCTCCCTCCATGGAATTTCACCTGTTTACAAGTTTGTTAAAGGAGGTCGCCATGAAAAAGTTGGTTAGGTTACAGGAGCAGACCTTATTTGAAGAAATAATCAACTCTCAATTCCATACTTCACTTGAAGAAGGCTTATTTAGTCTTAAGCAACGAGACTGAGACTGTATGTTTAACTGAAAATATCAAGACTTGTAAAATTAATCGACCAAAACCAGTACCAGATCCAGGATCATGACCAGAACCAGACCCATGTGGCAAGCCCTCTCAAAATGTCTTCAGGACCTTTCTAGTTCTTAGAACTTCATTAACAGACAATTCATTTGTCCTGTCTGCATTCTCCTCCAACGCATCATTTTCAACAAATAAAATATAAAACCCCAAATCATTTAAAGTGAAAATAGCTTTTAAAACAAAAAAAGTTTGTTTTTTATTAATCTGATTCCTTTTTAAGACACAGAATCAAATAGCTCAGATATTCCTAAATCTTACTGCAATATTCCCAAAGCTGCTCAGTCAGCTTTTTAGCTCGTTTTGTGACAGTAACAGGATTAATTTGAGATCCCCTCCTGCATGTTTGAGTGAGTTACTGTAGGTTCAGTCCTGCGTCTCTGAGAAGAGAAGAACCTGGTCTGGTTCAGATGAATGAATGAAGCCTTCTTTAGAAATGTAAACAAACCTTTTGCCAGCTGATATCTTAACACACTCCTCCCTCATCATTAAGTTGCTGATTGTGATTATTTACATATTGAAAAAATTTGAAGTTTCACAGCAAACGATAAGATAAAACAGAGAAATAAACCCAAGGCAGAAAGCTCTGATTCTGCAAACACGTGTAAGTGGAAGCAGTGTGTGCCTCCTGTTTTTACGAGGCACACGTTATTCAGCTGAACATTTACTAGCTAACTGAGCGTGATTTGTGCAGATTTCCGCGCATGCATCGGAGGGGATGAAAGCTTGAACTCAAACAGACATTTCCACTAACAAAGAAATTATCTCCGCTTTCCCTTTGTTGCATTTTCCTATGAATTTGTGTCTTTTCTCCTCTTAAACACACACACACACACACACACACACACACACACACACACACACACACACACACACACACACACACACGCTGCATGCCAAGCAGTAATCTGATGGGCAGAGCTGAACCCAGATGGTTTGATTCATATTCCTGCTGTTAGCTGTTGATGTTAAACAGGTGCTACCTGACCTTCATTCCATTCCTCTTCTGCCTTATTTCTTTTGAATCACACTGAATGTAATCCCTCTGGTTTGAGCTCTTATTTTTGTGTTTTAACTCACTGTGGTGTTAACAATTAGGTGCTGTAATACCGATGCCCTTCCTTTGCCAATATCCTAATCAGAACCCAATCAGAGTTTTGTATAAACTCGGCCTGAAGCCACTGTCTCCCAGACCGCGTTCTGGTGCCGTCCGTTATTAAGTTCCCACACAGTAACGAGGTTCTGTTTCCCCTGTGGTGCCCAGCTCTACCTAAAACTCCACTCCACTTTAGCGTCGCTCTGAGGCATGCGCCCACTTTGCCTAATGACCCATGGTGCGATGACTGTTTGTCTTTCTCTCCATTGATTGGGCAAATATTTTTACTGGAAACCAATCTGATTAAAACTCAAAGTGTTTCATTCAGCCTGAGCTCCGCGGTTTTCTCTTCGTGCCGCGCAAATCAACACGCGCCCTTATCTAACCTACTGTGATATGATTCAAAGTGGCATCGACAAAAAAAAAAAAAAGGGGGGGGGGGGGAATAAATAAATAAAGGGCGCTCATTCAATTAGTGGGCTTTGTGGGGAAAGCCGATACCCTCTATTTATTTGGCCGAACATTGCAAGCAGATGAAACGCTCTCCTGCCGTCGGGCGCTTCTTCGCTGATGTTCTGTGAAGTTTTTAATTATGGCAGAAATTTATGTTCTGAGAAAGTTCGTTTCTTCTGAGTAAACATCCATGTGTAATTTCCCCCACTACACACACACACACACACACACACACACACACACACACACACACACACACACACACACACACACACTCACTGACTCACACACACTTGTTGTTTTTTTAAACTTCAAAGTTGACAATTAAGAGTTTAACCTCCTTCCTGATGAGTTATAACAAACCACTTTGGTGTGAAAAGGTGCAAATCTTTCCTCGGGGCCTAAAATATTATCCATCTCCCTGCTGAATGCAGAGGTGCACAAAGAGAAGGGAAACGGTGGTAACCCAAGCTCCGGGTCGGTGTAACTGGTTAGCGTGTTGAATGGCCATGATTGCGTCCCGTGTTTCCCGTGGACCAAAGAGACTTCTCCTTGACGGTTTCAGGTGTCACCAGATCCACGAAGTGCTCGGGTTACCTGTGAATCCTTCAGGGAATTTAAATGTTTACATCTTATAATAAACATTTTAACACATCGTTTTGGTATTCTGCACTGGTAACAGCTGGATTATCCTCCTCCTGCTTGTCTGCAAAGCTGCTCGGAGATAAAAGTGACACAAATCAGCAGGTGTGGGAAGCAAATGCTCAATATATTCAGCCTGAGCTCTGACATTTCCCAAGGTGA
This sequence comes from Callopanchax toddi, assembly GCA_006937965.1. NCBI lineage: Eukaryota > Metazoa > Chordata > Actinopteri > Cyprinodontiformes > Nothobranchiidae > Callopanchax > Callopanchax toddi. The sequence continues at coordinate 3,692,158 of SSNR01000013.1, forward strand.
GAATCAGTAGCTTGGATTTCCAACTGTCTACCTGACGTGTGTGTGTTGTGAGTGTGTGTGTGTTTGGGGGGTAGGTTTCACTGAGAAGTGGTAAACGTGAATCTGTTCAGGTTTCTTTGTTAAAAGAAACAATCTATTTCCTGGAAGTGATTTTATATGCAAATTAATCAAATAGGGATCTGTCCTGGTGAAAAATAAAATGAGGTCATTTGAATATTTTGCAAATACTTGAAGCGTCGTGATTCCTGAAATTTGTTCAAGGATTTGACAGATTCCTTAATCTTCAGGAGCACATTTTGGGAATAAAAAAGCGAACTCTTGATTCTGTCTCCTTGAGGCCACCTATAAGGCCAGCAGCTCTGACATGTATTTAACTCAACTGGCACTAAAAGTCTGTCCAACCTTTCATTTCCAGGACGCCCAAATCAGCTGTTTAGTCCAACCTGCTGGTGTCCTTTTTAGTTAAGGTGTCCATTAGAGTCTGTGTCTGGATATTTATGCGACACTGACACAGTCTGCACACATAGGAGGAGGTCAGTGTTAGAAAACACATGATTTCTGCTCTGGAGACCAGAGTTTGACTCCTCATCTGCGTCTTCCCAAGATAGAAATCTTTGACAAACTGTTCCCATAAAACAAGCAGAGTTCAGCATCTAATTAAAATGTTAAAAAGTGAATTATTGGGTAATTAATGGAGCATTCTTTTAAAAATATATAGTTTTTGCCTAAAGGCAAATGGAGAAAATGTCATTCCTGTTTTGGATTTACTTTCCTTTAGCTTGTAGTGCGGACAGAGCTGGAAGCAGATGCTGCGTTAAAGCATGCTGAGACATGTGCAGGGAGAATCTGACAGTCATTATTTAACTTATATTTCACTTAATATAGCTCCTTTCAGTGGCAAAGCATATTAGCAGCATGCGGTTTGAGGATACTTACGTTCACAAAGCTTTGAAGGGAGAAGTTCTTTTCTCTGATGTGTTTTGGGCTGTTTGGCTCGACTCGTACCCCCTCTGGCCTGTAATTAGTCTCAAAGAAATCTGGTACCGTCCTGACAACAAAACACAGTTCTATTTTATCCCTCTGAGAGCGTGTGCCTTGTTTTACCTCCTGTTTTTATTAGGAAAGGAAATTTTGTCTTAAAAATGGATAAAGTTGCCACACAGAAAATGTGATCTGTGATGATTACCTCTTCTTTTTTCTACACAAGAGACAAAGTGTGTGCTTACCGGTACTTGGATTCATGGATTCACTCCGTCCAAACGGACAGAATTATTAGTCATTGTGACTTTGTTGGACTGGTTGCAGCTGGTTCATAATGCATGTCTTAGGCAAGTCCTCCAAATTCACCCCACTATACTTCATCAGCTTACTCCAGAGTTCAAGTCAAGCTCCTGGTTCTGGTTCATCAGGCCCTACAAGCACCCGCCTACATCAGTGATCTTCTGCATCCTTACACCCCCAGCAGGTCTCGATCAGAGCCTCCTGGTTGTGAGGCGCACCAGGCTGTAAACCAAAGGTGACCCCAGCTCAGTTGACTCAATGGACTCTTTAGAAAGCAGCTTAAAACCAACCTGTTCAAACTAGCTTTTACAAACTCCTGTGAGTTAGCTATATTGCTCCGTTGTCTTGTTTATTATTGTCTCATTTTTGAATTTCTGTAAAGCACTTTGTGATTTCCGTTTTGAGAGGCTCTTCTTCTTCTTCTAACTACTTCTGTCTTCTTCTTTCTTCAAGGATCCTGAAGGAGAATGTCCAACCTTTGAGCTTAAACAGAATTAAATCAATTCTGTAAAGAATATTGTCTGATATTTAGTGTTTTCTGAAACATCTAAGTGTGGGAGACAAAACAAAAGAAAGCCAAATCAGAAGAAAGTCTGAAAGGTGGCAAACACTTCATCACAGCACTGTAGATGTTTCAGAGAAATGCATGTAAAATCCACCCAAAAGCTTAAAGAAGGGGTTTATAAACCACCTAAAAAGAATCAGAGTGCAGGAAGGACAGAAAGGTAAATGAGTTTAGACCTAAAATGTCACAAACATCTGTTTTTTGATGATGCAACTGCATCAGGTTTGCAGCTCAACGAAGCAGCTTAATGGGTTTTTTTATGAAATGAATAAAATTGACGTTGCACATGGAAGTCAGGTTTCACTCAAACCTGAAAGAAACACAAAACTATACGCATGAATCATCAGCAGCTCAAATGGAATGTTCCCTCTGCACACCCTGGTAATGAGGGCAGCCCTTTTATTGTGATATTATTGATATTGAGCATGTTGCTATGAATTTACTTGCAGATAAACAAGTTTGACGCCACTATTATGTGGCGCTGTGCCTGATTTCCGATCCTGCCTCGGTGCCAAAAAGAAGACTCCTGACGCCTCTATCGGGTCTGAGTCAGCAGAGCGGGGAGGGCGCCCTGCAGCTTTCATCCATGTTTGTGTTAGTGAGGTGAAACAGACGGGTTGGAGGGATCATTTTAAACACAACAAATGCAAAAGCCGAGCTGTATTTTAGGCAACTTTAATGACATAGTCAGCAAAATGAGGTTAAAAAGTAGCTAAGAGGTAAGTGGATAATGATAGAAAAGTATGGCTTTCAGTCTATTGTAGTACAAAACAATGGAGGCGACTTTTAAGTTCTTTCATATAATTAAAAGTGAAAATGATCAGCAGAAATCTGCAATATCACATATGTAAACTTCATGCAGAAATATAAGGTGTTAAATTTGATTAAAACCTAGAGTTGTTCAGACAGAAATGTTACTTCTGTTCTTGAGTGAAAGTTCTAAAAACATCCACACTAACCTCAATATGCAGCCGCTAAGACATGCAGTCTATGTAGCCAGCATTAAGGTAAATGTCACTCGGCTCATTGTAAGCTGCTGTTCAGGCTCTTCTCGATATCAGTGTTTTTATTTGATATTTCAAAGCATTATTAAAAGATATGGAATGATCTATCAGACACGTCATGAAGACAGCCTGTGGATGTGCTGCACAGATCAAATATACATGTTGATCTGATAACTGACTGTTCATATTTGTGTTTTAAAAGTTATGTTTGAGTCAAATAGCTCAGTTTATAAGGACTGAAATGGAAGGGCACAGGTCTGACAATCAAAATCTACAAAAATAAAACCCAGCATTCCTTGAAGGGATGGATCACCTTTCATGCCAGATATTAACATTCTTGTTTGTAGCACTTATTTTGCAAACACGGCAAGAAATCTACACATTTCTTAGGGAAGGTCCCAAGTTCTAAAACCCAACCTGTCCTAATCCTTTAAATCTGATGGAAACTTTAACAAAACACTCAGTGAATTTCAAAGATAGAAAAAGGTTATAATCATCTGGATGAAAAGAGAGAGATCAGCAGCACAGCTTTGATGTGCTTTCCTCTTCACAGCTTATATTTTTGTCCATCTAGTGATAAATTAATCATGATCAACAAATGGTTCTTTGCATCTTAAATGACAGGCAGTTGCAGATAACAGTGAGAATGGAGTGTCCCCCCTCAGATCATCTCTTTAGACTTGAACCTGAGAGTAAATACAAGTTTAGGACCATCTCTATAACTCTGTATTGTATTGTTTTGCATATTTATGTAATTTTTCTGTAGATGTGATGAGTTGGAGCTCTGTCACATCCTCTACCTTTTGTTCTTGGTTTCATGTTGCTCCTGTAACGCATCCAACAGTCTGAGGTCAGAGAACGACGATGAACACGAGGAAGGAGAGAAGCAGATGCTCTCTCAGGAGGAAGCTGGATCTGCCCACCTCCTCCCCCTGTTTTATCTCTCTCCTGTTTAATTCTAAGAGCATATGGGCACTAAAGAAAAACAGGACAACAGGACGTCCCAGAGAGGATAAACAACGAGCAAGTGATGGAAGAAAGAGACAACAAGGCTGGCAAAGACAAACTGAAAAAGGAACACGAGGGAAGTTTTAAATCAACATGTTTTGCTGAAATTAAATTAGGAGTGAGAGTGAGTGATGGAACAGAGCGAGCATATCTTCATCCGTGAGGCGGGGCGCGGTGACGAGCTCCTTGACTTGATAATCGAATCGTCGTCGAGCTGTAAAACGTCGGCTCGGTGCTCTAATAAAACAGTGAGCAGACGAACAAGCAGCTGGTTTTAGAAGTTTAAATGATCTCTAAGAATATCTGAACTATTCTGGATCACACTTTTAAACTGTTGTCTCGTTTTCAGTGCAGCAAACGTGACTGGGTTGAAGGTTATTAAATAGAAGCATCTTTTAAAGGACTATTTCACCCATTTTGAAGTGTTTAAAGTCATGAATAATCACTCTACCCATTGATGGCTTCCTGAACAGCCTCTGTTCAGAGAAATGGCTTTTAGTCAAATTTAATTGTATCACACATTTTATGCAGCAACTTTATACTCATTGTGCTTAGACATAAATATAACTGATACTTATTTTTTTAATTAATGAAACAAAGAAAAAGTTTCTTTTTAAACAAGACAGTGTTATGATGGGACTGATGAGCTAGCGGCTAGTCCCAGTGTAGCGCCAAAAAGACAGAGTGGCTTTAATCTTCTCAATTTTACAGCTTCTGATGCAAATATTGTTTTATATACTTTTACACTGTCATCAATCTTTCATTATACAGTTATTTAAAAAAACACTTTTAATCCCTGCTGGACTTGACAGGATGTGCTACGTTTTAGCTGCAGGTGATATTTATGGTTGTAATCAATCAAAGACTTGCATGTGAACAAACTTGTGTAATGCAAAAGTCACAGCGGTTTTAAAAATAATAGATTAGCATATTTTAAGATGGTAGCTGTTCTGAACGATGTAAACTCTATTTCTCTGAACAGAAGCTGTTCAGTAAGCAATCTGTTTACTTTAGGCAATTATTTATAACTTAGTCATTCTTAAAAAATAGTTAAAATATCTCCTTAAGAAGGTCACACATCATGTAATGAAGTAAAATCACATTTTGGTTTGGTAATCTTCACTGTGGTTCTCTTGAGTTACATTCTGTTTTTAATTTCTAGAATTAAAAACAAACATGTCAAACTAATGAATGATTGAATTTAACTATTAATGAGACTGGAAAACAGAACCTGTGTGTTTGTGTCAGCGTTTTAAAGTTAAAGAACACATCTGAAACGTTTCTGGTTCTTTGCTGAAGGTGAAGGACACTGAGGAGGAATTTTAGCTGTTGCTCATTGCAGCCCAGATGTTGCCTCATGTGGTACTGATGACCTCATTCCACTGGCCAAATGACAAATCAAACTCCTTTTCACTCACAACAAAACAGCATTGCAAGTGATTGCCTCAGGTCAGTGAGAGGATTATTTGTCTGATGAGACATGTTAACCTTTGACCTTGGCAGGAGTCCTATAAGAGAGGCGCACGCTCGTTTCACAAGAGATACGGCTCATCGGAGCTTCCTCCAGTCGACGGCGCACCGCGCCAAGAATGTGCTGATTTTAAATGTGGCGAATGGCAACCATGATGATTGTCAAATCTTTACAGAGTTGTTATTGAAAACATGTTTCTCTCTGCAGGAGACTCTCAATCTGGTTCTAAGAACGCTGATGAACCGCAGTGAAAGTAAAAAATGACTTATTAGAGGATGTGAGGGTCGATTTTAAAGCCTTTGTGGAGTCGGATCTCTGCGCTGATCAGGCGGCGGTGGCTTCTGATGTTCTGATTGAATGGCTGCTCAGTTCCAGCTTTACAGACGAAGAAAAACATTAAAACCAGAGCTTTAACACGTCGGTGAACTACAAACCCAACTGGGAAATGAAGCTAGCTGAATACAATATTTATTATGTCTGGAGTAAAGTATTCAACCAGGATTGATTGGGGGAATTTGTGAAATGCTTTTGATTAAAACCTCTGGAGAAAATGAATGTTAGCAAATGCTAATTTGTTTAGCGAAGGAAATGATGTTTAATGTGGCACAATTAGTTTAAATTAGGTGGATATTTATCTGAAAGGATGGCCTTTTATTACAGATTAATAATGTTTTCCCTGAACAACGTTAAATAACTTCTAGAGTCTTATTGGACTCTGAGTTTGATGAAAGACCTGATAAATCTTTGTAACTTTATCTTTGTTTCAGGATCTCAGGGTGTCTTTGTGAACTTTCTGTCTGACCACCATCAGTCTTCTTATGTCAACAAATCAGAGGTATTTAAAACATTACATCATTACAGTAATAATTCCTCATGTTGTGGTTTATTACTGTTATAACTGGCTGTGCAACACAATAATTATTATATCTTGATCACACAAATGAATTGGGATTAAAAAACAAACTTGTATAATGGGCTGGCAATTTGCAATTTAAGTAATTGTGTTTGAGTTCATATCAAATTACATCAAATTGCATTAATCTGAAATAAAAGCACCATAAAGTTGTTATTAGGTGGGAACTATATTTGAATGAATGCTCATCTTTTAATTGTTGCACATTTTGAAGATGTTTTTGGGTCATTATCCTTTCTAGCACAATAATAGAGAGACGGGTCTTTACCTACATTTTCTGTAAATTGCACAAATACGTGTTTTTCTTCAGAACGAAACAATCCAAGTAATTCCAGACTTCTGAGTGGTGGTATGTATAAAGATGGTGGTGTTCCCTCTAGAGGTGGGCTGCAGCACAGGGTTTAAGCTCCGCCCCCTCTATGGGAGGTTTTCTAACTCTTGTTATGTCATTTAGTTCTTAATTAGCTGCTGTATGTTCGAATGTTTGTTATTATTTGAATACTTTTAGTAGTTATTTGATATTCATAAGCACCATGGCTGTGTGAGTAGGCAGTACTTTAAACCCACAGACTGGTTCTAAAAATAAAACATGGCAGCCTATAAAGGATCCATCATGGCACCAAATAGATGACCATGTATCTCCAAAAATGGAACATCTTAAATCTTTTACAAGGAACAACCTCTGTGAGGTCACAAGTTCTTTTTGACACCTTTTGTTGAAAAGTCATCCATAAAACCACTGATGGATGTGAGGTGATTTATGTCAAATCATGAAACTATGTGGAGGCGACAGAGAGGATATGATGCCACCATGTTCCTTTTTACCTATTATATGATGAAATTCAAAGTTTGTCTGCAAGTTTATGGATCAGCATTTATCAGACTGAAAGAAATCATTTATCCACAGAACAACACAACTTATGATGACCAAGTTTAAACAGTTTCTGCACTACAAAATCAGTCCAGAACATCTATAGGGTTTCATTGTTCTGGTGTAGCTAACAAACATCAGTATAACGGAAAGGAGTCAAACTTCAGCAGCTCTGTAATTCTGTAATAAAATCTATATTTTTCTTGCTAAGAACACAGTCCTTTAAGAGGTAGAATTGTGTCATTATGATTTAAAAAAAAAAACTACTAGTAGGAGTATGTGTAATAAAATGAACTCCTTCCAGTCAAGTCATGAGAGAGATGGATTTAGGTTTCAGTTTTCCTAAGATCATATTATCCTCCTGTAAGAGTTACAGATGTGTGCCGGTGTTTGCTTTTAAAATGTAGACGTTGGTATAGAGTTACCAAGGCCAGCGCTCATGTCCTCCTAAAAGGAGAAAAGCACTGAGTCTAAGGTTTTTAAAATATATTAGTGAATTCCAGGACATTTAATTGGTTTGGGGGATTTTTTTCATCATCCTTCGTCTCAGAGAATATGCCATTTCCTCACAATTCCAGATGCATATTTGTGTTTAAGTGACTTGTTGGGTCCAGGGATTTCATTATTAGCAAACTGAGGACACCAGTTGTGTGTGTGTGCACACGGTGAGGTTGGCTGTCTGCTGGATGATGTGCACGCGATCCACTAAAGTGAAATAAACACAACCCTGAAATTCCAGTGATTGCACACTGCTGACATAAATCATGGGAAGATTACTTCCCAGCAACAAAAATTATAGCACGGGGGATAAGAAGAGGCTCGCAGTTAGACAGATAAAATGCTTTGGTTTAGATTATGTTCAAGCCTGAAAAGATACATTTCCAGTTAATGGGGAGGTTTAGATTTTATTTTTTTAAAGTGGAGTAAGAAATGTGTTCCTTGTAACTCAACCTTCCCTCGCTGTAGAAATCTTCTCAGTTTGAGTTGGGAATTAAACCAGGGTCACCGGAGGTCAAATCCACCCCTTTACCACAAAACCCTCATTTTCACCCACATTTAAAAAAAAAAAGTATATATATATTAAAAAAAAAACCTTCCTGGTGGGAAGAACTCATTCCGTTCATGAATAAAGTTAAATCACGTCACGAGAGCTTCAGTTTGGATGAGAGTGGAATCAAAATAAAAAGTGGCAGGTTTCATTTAATGCTGAACACAGCAAACCTGTGGTTGTAAAATTGTCCCCCCCCCCCCCCCCCCCAGCTGCCTCTCTGCATTACGAGCAGCACTGACAGAATTCCTAATTAGAGCCAGATAGGAGCTGCCAGATCCCTCTCATTGGTTTATAGAGTGTTGATGTCAGGGATGCAGAGGTGATTCAGTTGTCTCCTCTTCATCTGAAAAAGTGGCAGAACTCGATGCAGTTCGTTGTTTTTTGAGTTGCTTCATAGTAAACTTTGAATTTAACAGTTTAAAAAGTCGACTCGTGTAAAATTATACAGTTTGTAATTCTGAAAGCTAATTTTACCAACTCCGTAACACAAAGTTCGTGAACTTTTGACTTTTTTCCAAACCTAAAAACATTCTTTAGACATCGATCTCTTATCAGCATGATAAACACAGTTTTCTGGTTGGTTTAGGGTCTGTTTGAAGCCAATAAGGTGAAATACGGAGCACAAAATCAAAGGACTAACAAAGAGGAGACGGAAAAGGTCTGACAAAGAAGGCTTTTCTTTACAGTATTAACTGGCATGAAGACTAATAAGATCAGTTTTATTGGTGTTGTCTTACGGTCACAAGTGGTTTTGATTTTGAAGAGGTCAAGGGTCATCATACGTCTTAATTAGCCTGTAATAAGCATCAACATGAACTTTCACCTTCAGCTTTTAGTCTGTTGCTTTGGATGCAGGGACTGAATTTTTGATGTCTTTTTTTTAAATGAATTTATACTTTTTTGTGTTTCTTTTATGATATCATCCAAAATGTATCCATTAAAATGTTTTTCTTATCCAAATTCAGTCAGCAAACTTATTAAAATCTTTATTTTTCCTTTTTTAAACTGAAAAACTAGATCTAAACATCACTTTAAGTTCAAGAAAATCAAAAACTAAGGAGAGAAAATTAAGATCTTCTTGGAAAATAAAGGCATAATACAGACACTGATGAATTTTTTAGATGAAAACTTGACACCGTCGGGAAAGAGACGTTGGACAGACCCCCCAGACGTCTGTGTGTTCAGCAAATGTGATTAGGGGTCAATTAGGAGAGGAACATTTTGACACATGTCTCATATTTGGAGCGAGAAGCATCAGATATCTGCTCTAAAGCAGGCTGGTAATTGTGTCGATGATATTTGATACATCGCTGATCCAAAATCCACAAGTTGCCGTCACGTTTTTGTTATAAGCTGCAGATTTTAAGTCAAATCTTCTCTCCAACTTTGTTTTTTTTTCTTCTTAAAGAGTTTCTTCTGGAGAAAAAAAATGCAAGTTTTTCCAGTTTGACAACTTTTCACAAGCTATTTAAGAAAAACAGAGAAAGAGCAGGATTTGGTTCCCCCCCCCTTTGGAGTTAGTCCACATCATAACACATTCTGGTGAGAAAGCACACTTACAGGGACTGCCATGACCTCACATTTGTGCATTAATACATCCAGGTTTCCTACGTCACTGCATAGCTCTGTGAAACCACTAAAGCGGAGCTGTGCGTCTTGTTTTTGTAAACACTCCTCTAGAAACCACCCCGATCAGAATGTGGCCCGGCGGCTGCTGCCAGAATTAATATGCGGTTAATGACACGGTTTGGCAGGCCGCCCCGCGCTATTGATCGAATGTGGATTCCTCCAGCCCCCCCCATCCCACCCCGTTCAGCACTGATGTTAAAAAAAAAAAGTTGCTTCTTTCCCCCATCCAGCATTCAGAGGATTTTCCCTTTTCAGCCGCAGGGTTCTCAAGCAGAAACTGAATTTGTCAGATCATCAGATTTACATCAGATTTACATAGTTTAGTCCTTTAGTGGGGGAAAGGCCACTGGTTTGGGGCTGCTCCCAAAGTTATGCATTAGTACATGCTCTCTATTCTAGCCATCTGCGTGGCCAAGAAGGGTAAAAGAAACGTCAAAACATCAAGTTTATTGCACTGGAAAAAGGGTGTGTGGTAAATGTGAGATGCACATGAAGACATCTGGAGGGGATCTGCGATGTAGCCCTCAACAGCCAGCAGAAGAGATAAGGGCAACAAAAACGGGTCGCTCTGAATGTAGGAGTAAAGAAAAGAAATCTGGAAGGTGTCACTGCATTTAGTTTGCAGGAACGTGTGTGTGTGTGTGTGTGTGTGTGTGTGTGTGTGTGTGTGTGTGTGTGTGTGTGGCTGGGATGGACTCCAGGTGTTTTGTAATATTCTAGATACTGAGCTCAGGCGCCAGAGTGTTGCGGTTCCTCGTGATGAGCTTCCATGAACATTTGGTTTAAATGAGGAAGAGCCCGTTTGAGTTCTGAACCTCTTAAGGTGGACTTGTAGGTTTAAATACAGTCAAACTAGTGTTTAAGAAGCATTTTTTCCACATTTACAGACCTGTAGCCTACAGTTGTTTAGTTCATAAATGAATGGCTGGTTATCATGTTTGACACAATGCAGGTTAATAGCGATCAGCTGTATGGTGATTTATTTATGTGATCATAGATCTACAAAACCTGAACTGGAAATGGTTCTTCCTGCTTTTATCTCCTCCCGTCTAGATGACTGTAACACACTTTTCACATGTTTGAACCAAAAAGCCCTTTATGGCCTTCAGCTGGTCCAGAACTCTGCAGCGAGGCTCCTCACTGGAGCAAACAGAAAAGATCACATCACTCCTATTCTGAGGTCTCTGCACTGGTTACCTGTTAAATGTAGAGTTCATTTTAAAATCCTGACTCTAACTTTCAGGGCCCTACATGGTCAAGCTCCTCTTGATGTTACTGAACTGATAAAGCCGTACGCTCCAACCCGAGCTCTCAGGTCCACAGACCAGAATCTCCTAACAGTTCCAAGGACCAGATTTAAAAGTCGAGGTGATCGCTCCTTCCAGTCTGTTGCACCGCGACTTTGGAATGACCTTCCTTTAGTTTTACGCTGTATAGAAAGTCTGGACTCCTTTAAATAGCAGCTGAAGACCCAAATATTTAAAACTGCTTTTAAATAACTCTTTTATGTTCTCTTGTTGTTGTTTAACGATTTTGATTTGTAATGATATTTTGCTTGTTTTATTGATTTTATTTGTTTTTATCATGTTTGATTCTGTTTTCTGTGAAGCACTTTGTGATTTTTTTCTGTGAAAGGTGCTATATAAATAAACTTTACTTTACTTACACTATGTAGAGTAGAATTACACTTAAACATTTAAGATATGAGTGGATCCTACGTTCATTAAAACAAATATCTATTTCAAATTTTAATGCAGAGAAATGGAGTTGAAACCACCTTGGTCAATTCTCTAAAGACAGGCAAACACCAAATTGTAGCTTCTTATTGGTTAAAGTGACTGAGCTGTAGTCATCTTTGTGTCTGTTAATGCCAGTAAGCTGTGGAGGTCATCTTGAACTAAGCAGTCGCGGATCTAGAGAAATATTTATGGGGTGGCAAAAGAGTTTTTCTGAGGTGACAACATATACGAGAATATTATATATCTATGCCGGCTGAGGTGGCAGCAGGGGTGTCGAGGCTTTCTCTAGCTGACTTTAAATCTGTTGTATCTGAACATTCAGTGGTTACTTTCTGAGAATTTTGTTAGAACCAGTCCAGTGTTTGAGGAGTTTTATCTAACAGACAGAGTTGAGTTAAAGTTTTAAACAAAAGTCTCGCATTGGGTTGTAAACATTCAGGATAAGAAATGCTAGCTTAGCAGGGCAGATGGTTGTTATTTAGATGTCTTGATAATATTTAATATTTAAATTATGCTTAGCTGTGAGAACCCACATCTACTAATTAAATTGTCACTAAAGAAAAGGATGAAAACTAAATTACTTTCTGTATTTTTGCAGTTTTTCATTGTATGACATGAAACTAATGATCTCTGCTGGTAAGGTCATAGTTCACTACAGTAGTGCAGAGTGTAGGATCCTCATTGGTCACATGACCTGTGACTTATGACCCATTTCATTCTCTTGTTTGGTTAAAATACAGCTTTTAAATAGTGACTTATTAGTCTACCTGCTTTATTTATCATCTATTAATCTTTTTTTTTGGTGACGCTTATTTGAAATGGAACAAAGTACATTCTTCATTGTTTTGTTGTAATTTTAGTTTCAAATACAAGACAGTTTATAGTTTTAAGGGACAGCTGTCACCCTGATCTTGTGCTATCAGTTAGTACTTGTATGTATTGTGAATAACTCTCAGCTACAACATCAAATTTTGGCACATTATCTAAAAAACTGGCATTATTCTTTAGTCATTTCAATAAGATAAATCTACTGTGTCTTATTTTATGAGCTCATTACTGACCTTTATTCTGTTATAATCCAAGGTTTTGAAAAGATCAAATAGAAAAATCCGATTGTAAAGGAGGAAAAAGGAAAGTTTTACCTTATCCATGAACTTTAAAGTATTTTAAATTTATTTTATTATTCCCTCTCAGTTTTGAAACCAACTTCCTGAATATGGGGATGTTGTGTTGACACTAATAAAATCCAAAGGAATAAAAAAAACAAAAAACTAAAGAAACAGAAAACAATGAGTCCAGATTCAAAATGTTCACCAGAATTTAAAAAAAAGGCTCTGTGACGGTTACATCGCTTTCACCAGTAACACTGCAGAGTTGTACAAATATCACAAAGGATGACGATAAATCACTAAAGAAAACAATCAGGGAACTCACAGAATTATATAAACACAGAAATGATGAAATATTAGGCTCAAGAGAGCGTTCATAAAGTTGTTTTATGACATCAAACTGCAACAGAAACTGATGAAAAATGAACATCTGATCCAGGCTGTGAGGAGACTTGAGTCCAGGAGAGCTGAAAGATCAACATCGAATGTTTTATTCACTGAATACTAACACGAAATGATAAAACAAAGGAAATTAAACTAAAAATGAGACAAAAAAATCATTAAAGAATGATGTTTCTTATTTCTATAGAGGTGTAAAATCACTAGGCCTCAGATTTCAGGGAATCACCAGGTCACAAGATGTTCAAACTATTACTGAACTTTGTTGTACTCGATCCCAGATGTGCTTCTTTTGGGTCAATTATTTTTACACATCTTCACCCAGGATGATGACCTCACCACAATTTGAAATATCATCCAGAACCTGAATGGAAGAACCAAAACCATAAGTTTGCACCCCCACATTAAAAAATGGGGATGCAGTTGGTCCACTTGCTTGATTGATCAGGTGTCCTGGGGTTGGTGTGGTGGTAACATACTGTATATATGACCTGGAGCAGCTACGATGACCTCGTGTAAACGCCACAATACCATCAGCCTTGAGTGATCTTCTAGTGAGGTGATCCCCAAAATGTTGGGGGTTTTATCTTGAGATCTTCCAGCTGAAGGAGGTTTTCCAAATTTGCCACAGTCCAGTCATCTAACCAGTAGCGTATGTCTGATCTAGTCATTGCTCCAACACACTCTATCCTCTTGTTCTTAGCGGCCCAGTGTCGACCCAGATGACTCTTTCTGTCCTGTCACGCCTCACCTTGTTATCACGCCGTCCAGTTCGCTCCCATCCACACTGACTCTTTTCTTCTTACATTTCCCCCCCTAGTCTCTGTGTTTTCAGCTGCCTCACATTCCTTTCTTCTCTCTCTCCTGCAACAAGTTCTGTCACTGTAATATTTACCTCACGGCTGAAATATTGACAAACACGATGTGAATCTACCCACAGGGCTGGTAACCGGACCATCAAGCCAACAAAATCCAGGCTCCGTCTGGTGCAGATTGTTTCACTTAGAGCTATTGCATCTTTTAGCCTCGAATCCACTCGCTGTGCACACACACACACATACACATGCACACACAAGCTTGTGTAAAAGCTGAAGGAATCGTTAGAGTCCAGCTGCGTCCCATTCGAGGCCCCCGCTCCGCTGCCAAAGGATGATGACACAGATGATGAAGTTGTGTTCTTTAGCATGCCAGCATTGGTCCCATGATGACATCACAGGCTGATGTCAAGCTGATGGGTGTGGTGATTAGACAGCCAGCTGAGACGGGTACGTGTGTGTGTTCATTAGAGCGTGTGTGTGTGTGTGTGCGTGCATTTCAGGGCTGGGTGAAAGTATGCGGTGTCCTCTGGGGTTTTCTGCAGCCAGAGTTTTGGATGGACGTGTGTTATTACGCTTGCACTCAACGAGGTTAAGATTGTAGAGGGAAACGAAGTGGGAGGAAGGGAAAAATGGGGAACAAATTAAAGATTTCAATTTGTGGTTTAGAGATGAAACATGTAAACTGAGACTAACAGTGTGCAACTAATCAAACTGAGACTAGAGTCCACATTAGATTGAATAAAAACCAGGATTTTAGACTAGAAATTCTTGTGAATTCCTGCATCACCTCAGCAAAATTGCTTAAATTACTTAGAAAAGATGAGTTTTCCAGTTATTTAAACTACATGTAAATTTGGTTAAAGTGAAAGGTGAAAAGACGTGTTTTACAAAAAGCAGAAAAGCCTGAATTTCAATGTTTCCGGACTAAATTTGGACCACATCAGGTCAGTCAATGTTTTTTGGGCTAAAATTAAACAAACCAAACAGTTTAAATAAAACCTAATTTTTCAGTGTGTGGATCTTAACTTAGCTACGTTTTCTTTTGCCTTAATGATTTGGTCACTCTTAATAATAAAAGCTATGTCATCAGCTCATTGGGTGCTAATGTTTGTGCACAACTGTTTCTTTAAATTACTTTCAGTGTGTGCGTTAAAACAGTTTTTAAATGCTATTTTGGTCATAATTTCTCCTATTTAATAAGACCAGTTGGTGTTGTGTATTTATAAATTTAGTCACCTTTACAATGAGGAACAACTTGTAAAGATTGAGCATTCTCAGAATGAGCAACACTGCTAAACGTGTAAGAAGCACCAAAAATGTGTCAGAATCCCCTGCAATAATCAACTAATAATTCACTCGTTTTGAGCTTCAAGTACCAGGTGTGTTCCAGTCACAGGTGTAGGACTGGCACCTGCTTAAGTTACGAACACCTCCATGCTGGTTGACCTTCATCAACTCCTGGTTGAGGAATGGAAGGCTGTTCCAGCTAAATGTGACCAGCAAGAGGAGGAGGAGCCAAGCTGTTGTGGCTGCGTGTGGATTTTCTACATGCTACTGAAGCTCCTGACAGTGTAACACAGGGGTGGGGAATCCTGGTCCTCGAGGGCCACAGTCCTGCACATTTTAGTGGTTTCTTCTCTTCAACACCTGATCTAAATCAGTGGGTGATTAGGAGCTTTTTGGTTGCCTTGAAGCCACACTGATGAGGTAATTCAACATTTAAATCAGGTGTGTTGAAGAGAGGACACCTCTAAAACATGCAGGACTGTGGCCCTTGAGGACCAGGATTCCCCACCCCTGGTGTAAAATGAATAAAGTGCAAAATGTGGTTTTCCATATTATTGTGAGAAAGTGCAATCATCCAATCCACCAAAACAAAAAAGAGGAAGGCATCACCAAACTTCAAACTGAATGTCCTGAAATGATGACTGCAAACACACAAAAGTGCAAATGTCTACCGTTGGACTTTAGAAGTAAATTTATAAGGAGTAAACTAAAAGGTCATTTGTTGCATTTAAAATTTTAATTAGAGTTATGAAACACATATCTGCATTGTATCAAACTGATTTCCTCTTATGAATAAGGAGGTTTTCTTGTTTATCTGCCTTCGTGTTTTCACTCAGGTTGGACTTTGTTTGGCCTCCTTGTGGCAACAAATTGCATGACAAACCTCCCACGCAGTCCACAGGAGATAAGGACATATCAGCAGTTTTATGTTGTGATAGCCCTGAAAAAAAACATTCAGTTTTACAGTGCTGACAGCATATAAAATATAGTATGGAATAGGAAGGGATGTTTTTCCAGTAAAATCAGGTGGGCAAACTTGTTTTTGTCAAAATAGAGGAAAGGACAATGAGTCTTTATCAGATAACAGGTCAGCAATGAGTCATATGTGGGTGAAAGTAGGCCAGTCTAAGAATGAGACACACAGGTATTCAGGAGTGGGATGTTACCAAGGATCCCAGGCTCAAATCATAACCTCACCTGTGTTTGCACAACCTGCAACACAAGGTGTGGCTATTAGGCAAGTAGATGGAGGCTGTTTGGTTATTTTTAGTTAAATGAAACAGCGTTACACACTTCTGCACACACCAAAGAGAAGATTGTGGCCCAAACTTGAATAATTTTTACATTCAAAAAAGGAGGAAAAATGTCAAATGCGTCTTTAAAAAAACTAAATTATATGATTGTCAACCAACAGCCAGATGTCACGTAAAAATGTGTGGACCCAAAATGCAGATGCAAATATGGAGGAGCTAAATCAGGGGGGGGGAAACAACTAAACTTTTAACGACAAGACGGCAGCACATATCTAACTAAAGTTGGAGCACACAGAGAAACAATAAACTAAAACATAACGTAGGCTGAAGGAGGAGCTGAACTAAGACTTATGAGGCTGGAGCACACGGAGATCACAGGAAAACAGTAGAAACAGGGAGTATAAATACAGAGCTGGGTGATTACTGAGGGAGAGCAGCTGGGCTGATTAGCAGATGAGAAGCAGGTGTGGAGGAGCTGAAAACAAGGAGAGCCTAAGGAACGACAATGAACCGGAAAACAGAATAGAAAAACTAAAAATGTGAAAACGAAGAAACACGTGACAAAAATAAAGGAACAAAACTAAAACACAAATATCACACAAGCCTAAACATCACACATTTGTATGGGTTTTTTTCAATGGAATTAGCAGCCAGGCTAGTTCAACACGGTAATTTTTTCAGTTTAAATTTGATTTGTGCTAAAATAAGTTTAAGAGCAATGCAACGGTTTATGTTATAGCAGCATGAAATAAAAAGGTGTTAAATCATTAATTGTCAGAAATGTGTAACCGGTCTGTCATGGTACAGAGGGAGCTGAGGCAGAAAGCAAGGCTCTGGGTTTACCAGTCGATCTACGTCCCAATCCTCACCTATGGTCATGAGCTTTGGGTAATGACTGAGCGGATACATGTGACCAAAAAGAGTTTCCTCCGCAGGGTGGCCGGGCTCAGCCTTAGGGATAGGGTGAGGAGCTCGGACATCCGGGAGAGACTTGGAGTAGAGCCGCTGCTCCTCCATACATCTGGTCAGGGTGCCTCCTGGACGCCTCCCGGCGGAGGTACATCTTCAACCTGGCCTGGGAACACCTTGGGGTCCTGCTGGAGGAACTGGTGAAGGTGTTCGAGGAGAGAACGGTCTGGGACTCAGTTGGGTGCTGCCCCCGCGACCCAGACCCGGATAAGTGGAAGAAGGAGAGGCAAGGTGTTACTGCTCCAATGGGGTTTATGCACGGTCACTTCCTGGTTGCGATAGACTCTGCCGCTCCCTTCCGGTTCAACGTTGTTCCAACACAAACTGGACAAAATGGATTTTTTTACCCGTTTTCTTCAAGACCTGCCGCGCATCACGGTAAACGATGTCCACCGGATTTTTGAAAAACACACAGAAACGTCTGTGAGCAAGCGGGTGAAGGACTTTAAGCTGTATATAACCAGCTTTATTCATGAAATTGAAGGTAAGCTAACAGCATTAGCTCGTAGCTTCCATCATCAAAAAACAGTGAGACAAATCTATATAGCCGTGATCGTGGGCTCCAACTGCTTCCTAACTTTCAACTTTCTCTGGTCTAGCTGTACGTTATCAAACACCAAGTCTTCATTCACCAAAAGAATAGTTGTTCCAGTGAAATAACACACGAACGGCGCCGCGCCTCCTCCTTTAGCCTCCTCCACTCGGCTCTTTGACTACTGTGCTGCAAAGTGTGGACTGCAGACACGGTGTGGTTAGAAATGATCACGTTTTATCTTCTTAAGTTCACAATCCTTCCTTTTTGTAGTTATTTATTCAGTGGAAATGTGTGGAAACGGACTGATGAATTATATTCAGCTGATGCGGTACACAACGGAGCACAGCAGTGTTCAGCTGTCGAGGCTTCCCGTCGCTGATACTTATGTGATGGCTTCATTTCTTAGTGCTATAATATATATATCATACTGTACTATACTATACTATTACTCGTTTTGATTATAAACAATATCTTTAGCTGGAAATGCACTCTAACTCTGGAAATCTTCACGTTTCAAATGGAACCGGAAATGGTCCCGCGAGTTAATTTTAAACTGGAAGTTCTACTAAGTACTCTGTGCATAAAGCCTATTGTGACGAGACATAATCTTATCAATCTAGACAAGACTAGTCTGTGTTTCTCCAAACTGAGGTCTGACACAGGTAAGATATTAACTGTTCCTAAACTTTCCACAGAACTCAGCCTTGGCTTTAAACTATACATCTGAGTATGGTTACCGGCTGAATCAGACATTTTTGGAAAATGCTTCTAACAAATTAGATGGGAGTGAGGCAAGTATCACTCTCTACCCCCCCCCCCGCCAGTTTACCTGTTGCTATTTGTGTCCTTCACTTTCCCTCTAGTAGAAGACCCATTACTTCTGGAAAAGTCTGAAAGTATAAACCAATATGAAGTCTACTATGGAGAACTGGTGGTTACTTTACTGTGTTTGGTGGTTAAAATCCCCCCATTGGATGAATAAAAACTTATAAACTGTTTCCATTAAAGTGAAATTTAAAAAAATCTTTATATCACCAACAGTATGTGTTTAGACTTAATAAAAAGTAATATAAGTCTAAAAAAAAAAAAGCTACATCAGATAATAAACAGCTCTGAGGATCCAGGTCAGGTTACATAACTCATCTAGGGTTTGTTTTGCTGCTATGACGCAGCTTCAGATACGGCCCCACAAACCCCGGAGGTTAGTTTATAGATGTGTAATTTACTTTTATAAGCCCAGCTTTAGTAACCTAGAGTCAGCGATGAAGAAAGAAAAAGTTGGAGAAAAACTTCATCGCAGGGCGTTAAAAGATTTTATGAGGAGCTGTTTGAAAACGCAGCTCAAGTGTGTGTGTGTGTGTGTGTGTGTGTGTGTGTATTAGCAGTTTGTGGACATACTCTCCCAGTTCCATGTTCAGTAATGGTTAACACTGAAACCGATATGTTTCAGTAAACATGCTGATTTCCGTCTGCGGCTATTTGAACAGTGACAGGGTTTTCATTGTTTTGGCTCCAGTTCTGAGCTGCAGATATGAAATGAAACGGCGGCGAACTTGTTAGAAATCTTGACTTTCAGTGTTGATAATGTTGAAGTTCACATCCCTGCTGGAGGAACAATGCATGAATATTGACATTCTGCAAGCTGGTTAATCTTTATGTAAAACCCTTGGTAGTGTGTAGGGAAAACACATGACTGCTTTTATTAATGTTCAGTAAACTTTGTGCCAAGTGTGTAAAAATGCTTCTGGCTGCAAAGAAGGTGAAACAGAAAGTAAAAATAACAAATGACCATTTTGTTGTTGTATATAAGCTATCACAAGTCGAGCTTTAGAGACACTCCAGGTGCATGTTTAGTGTTTAAACATCAGATTATCCGTTTTCTCTGCATGGAAGCAAAAATAAGTTCTCACTGAAGTTTTTTGTGGGTTTTTTTTTTGTTTCTCATAGGAGATGATAGAAACAACTCTTAAAATTAACTTTTTTATTGAATAATTTTATGTATAAAAATTATAAATTGGCTCAGTATAAACAAATATTCTCTAGCTATGACTTGAGGTTGTGTTTTTAGTCTTTCTATTGAGTTAATATGTGTTTTCAGAAAAAAAAAATTCAGTAGAACTAAAAAAGAAAATCTGATGCATCAATAAAATTTGGAAAAAAAAAAGTTCCACATATTTTCTGTGTTTGTAAAGTTTTTTTTAATAGAATAAAATGCATCCATGACAAAAGGATAAGATCTGTGAAGGGAGCAGTCCTTGGTAACTATGGCAACCTAACCTACATTGATGCAGGAGGTCCACAGCTGACAGTGGAGGAAGAGGGAGGGGCCACGTCCTCAGTTGGAGTTATATTAGGACCATTGGTTTCCCATTGCTCCTGGTTCTGACACTTTTCCCATAGGAACCCCCGCCCCCCATTTGATCATGGAATTTTTCTGTTTTCACTTCAGCACGATTGATTAAATTTCATTTTATTTTTAGAGTAGTTTTGTGTCATTTTTGCATACATGAACATGCCTGACAGCATGCTTTGATTTTAGAAGTTGAAGCTTAAAGCTGAATCTTTTGCAGAAATTTTTTTTAAATTACAAAATTTGAAAAAATAAATGTACAAACATAAAGATTAAAATAAATTAATAGTTTTAAAAAACAACTGAAAAATGACCTTTTACGTAATAGTCCACAATACCACTCAATGATTGAAACATTAAATTTCCAAGTATTTCAGTGACCCCTCTTTAAAGGGTTAAACCATGCAGATAGCTCCACTTTGATCATCTAAAGATTCAATCACAAATCTAAAAAATACCTTCACAGTTTTATAACAACAATACAATGATGTGTTTTTTTGGACTCAAATGAACTTTTTTCCTTTCAAAAATTAAAAATATTGTAATAAAACTTGTTTGTTTCTGCTTCTTGATTGGTTGGATCACATAATGTTGTTCAGCTCCTCCAGAGGAAACCTGAGGTTTTATAGGTCAGATGGGATTCATAGTCCCTCCATTAAGTTTTGAACCTTCCAGGCATCTCCTTCCAGCAAGACACCTAAAACACTGATTTCTCAAACTTGATGAATATGAGAAACTGATTAAAATCTTTACATGTTTCCAGGTTTTGCGGTTCCACAGATGTTTGAATTGTAGAACGTTGCTGGATGGAGCTGAGGATGTCGTTTTGGAGATAGAGCTGTGGTAGAGGACGCTGACAGCTCTGCTGTGGCTCAGCGCCCGCCAGCAGGGTGTGGGTCCTCTTCCTCTGCCAGCTTCATGTCAGATCTCTGCCCCGGTGCTCCAGGTCTCCTGGTGGGTGTGGAGCGTCTGGTGAAGAAGTGCCCCGTCATGGTGGAAGAATGAGGGAGGGGATGAGAGACTGGTGCGTTTGGTGAAGCGTCACTGGGTGTGCTGATGTCTCTTGTGTTTGTGTGTGCAGGCAGGCACATGGGTGTGTGTGCATTCCTCCCTCTCCAGCTGACAGCAGCTTCCTGTTGTAGTAATTGTCTTTTTATAGCTAGACTGAGGCGCCCCTTTGGCCCAGACATGCACCTCGGATCACCTGCAGTAAATAGCAGCAAAGGAAAGTAAACAAGACAGGTATATGAGTGAATTAGGGAAAGGTGAACAGACCCGAAGTCTAATTAGGAAAACACAGAAAACGATATAACTTTTTTAGTGTTTGTTGGACTTCACTTATCTGAAATGTGGCCCCTGTAAAAGGAGGCCGGTATTGTTACTGAACAGAATAGTTACAAGATTAGACCTGGCCTGGCTTTGTGCGCTGTAACTCCACCTCTGTGGCATTCATAACACAGACCTGGGTCAGGGAAAGGATGAAATAAAGCAGTGGCAACACTCTTATCCCGCTCTCCCCTCCCTTCTCCCTTCCTTCCTGAGAAATCAAATCAGAGTCCCGTCTCTCCACCTAGCCCCCCGGGAGGCGAAGGGGGGGGGGGTCTATCTGTCCTCGACGCTTCCTCTTTGGCCTCGCCAACATGGGTGGTGCTGGGATCGTTGCGTAACAGCGAGCTGATAGCGCAACATGAGGTCATCGTCGTTTCTGCTGATATTATGCCTGAGCCAGGCTCAAACTCCAGCCTGTTCCTTCCTCTCCTGAGTGCACGCTGTGATGCAGCGAAAGTAGGTCTGAGTCTAAGGTTACATCATGGCAGCCTTCAAATTCAACCATTTGAGTTGCATTTAGACGCGTCTCGTTCATTTTGAGCATGGAGTGTGTTCTTTGGGCCTCGTCGAGAGCATAATTCTCTCCTGCACTATTTAATCTACCTGGCTCTGAGTCAAATAGCTCCAGTTGAACAAATATGACATTATGACACCTTCCCACAGCTGACTCTGTCCACTTTTAGACTGGAGCCTGTAATCTCGGATATAAAACCGTGTCTTTGTGCTTATCAATCACAGCATCAGCAAACTCAAACAGGAAATGTCTTTTTAATGACCACGCTGCCCTTGTACCGTAACGCTATGCTAGCCAATTAGCTACCAATACTTACGTGCTTATGTGCATTCAAGAAACGGACCTTGTACTTGAATGCTTATTAGTTTTGTTTAGACAGCGAAGGGGACAAAGTCACAAGCGCTCTCTTGTACAGGCTCCTGAGGAGCGACTGGTGGCTCCATCTGATTAAATTTGGTCAATGTTTTCTTTTGCAAAAAGTTAGCACATTTTGCTGTGCAGCTTCTCACCACATCCAGAGGAGACCAACTGGCGCAGTGAACGGCCGATAAGCATCAAGCTGCTCCCGTCAGCGACAAGAACTGTCTCTGTTCCTCATCGAGACTCAGACTGTGGTCCTCAATGGGACATGGCTGAATAACATACATTTTGAGGAGCTTGCAGAATGATTTTTACAGAATTTAGTTTTAAAATGACAAAAAGTGAAATTCCTTCTCATGCATCTTTATTTTAATATGCAGTTTTATTGGTGAGTAGATGGTTTTTTACATGCTTGGCTTCTTATTGTCAAATTTTCAGACTTAAGAGGATCGTAAACGAAAAGTTCAACTAAGGTTTTGGCACACTTTATTAATTGTTGCTTATAAACAAAATGCAATCATTTTAATATTTAGGGATTTTCTTCATCAATGGGAGAGAATTCAAACAGATAATGGAATGGCTTAAATAGCACCCCTCACATAATATATTTATTGAAATGTGGTAATAGTGCAATAAAATAGGAAATTAATACCAAATTCAACATAAAGTAAATAAAATGTTTAGTTTCTTGTAAATATATAATTTTTGTGCTGCTGTGCATCATTAGAAATTTGAATATTTCTTATTGCTAGTCAACAGGACCAAACATCTGACACCGATCTCTAAACGAACTGATACAGAAACTGTGAAAACACTCAGATTCATTGTGCCTTTTATCTTTTCACTTTTACTCCTTTAAACTATTACACCTCATCCATGTATTTTCTTTTAATAATCCAAAGTCAAGTCTCGACTTTAACAGATCCAGGAGCCCCCAGAGGGACTCTCCAGCTCGTCTTAAGGGACCCCAAGGTGTTTCCAGGCCAGAGAAGTTACAGTATATAATTCATCCAGAGAGTTCAGAATCTGCTCCTCTCACCTGAAAAACTTCCAGATTGAGGTGACCAGGAGGAATCCCAGTCCAGTGGAGCTCTCCAGGCTCCTACTTAGGGTCTCATCTATAATCTCAAAGAGTCTGACCACCAGGTATGTGGATCATGGCTGCTTGTAAATGGGATCTCACTTTTTCTGTCATGATCTTAGATCAGTTGCTAAAATTTTTATTTTATGTTCTTTATACATTTTACTAACATACAGCTCTTTGATTTAAAGTTGTTGGTTTTTAAACGTGCTATATCAATGAATGGGTATAGATTAAATTAGATTTAGATCTCATGACCCTATACTTGTTAGTTTTTAGCTCTGCTCCATCTTATAGTATTTGTTGCATTGCACTTCATAAAGACAGAAAAGGGTTATTACAGATAATCATGTTTTAGTCCAATTTAAAGATAATTAATTTTAACTTTGAATAAGATGCCTGATCATCACTCCCTCACCTCTATGTGCAGCCATTTGCCCTGCGGCTGCTGCGGTCACCAGTGTGTACAGTGAAAGATAAAAGGCTGCTCCTATCTGTGGGCAGAGGGTGTGTACTCCGCCATCAGCACGCACATGGTGGCGCGGATATTTACCTTCTGGCTCAACGCCCTCACTTCTCACACTTGCAACCTCACGTGGTTCCTCTGCTCCCTCAACAAGTCCAGACAGTGGACGATGCCACATTTTGATCCATGCCAAATGTTTTACAGATGATTACAGACGTAGACGAGTGGATACCAGATATGATGCATTATGAGGCTGTTACTTTTAGTGTCCAGTGTGGCATTATAACTTAAGTAACACCCTCATTATGTTTTAATGGAGTCGTAATGGTGACATAATACTACAGAGACTCTTAACTCACTGGAAACCCCCTCTAAAATGATCTTTCTCTGACCCAGAGTTGTGCAGCTTCGTCCAGCACACCTGCTGCTCGCCTTCACGTACTTTCTCACTCCCAACAACCTCCCTCTCTTTCCCTCACATTCTTTGGCAGCTGGTGCACATCTATGCTGCTATACTTGTTTAAAACTTTTTAAAAAATGTTTTCAACATCTCGTTTTATTCTCACAGTAAAACATTGCTGACTTTAACAAAGGAAATGCGAGCAGGTTGCTTGACGTTTCCATGGGGATAACATAAACAGCGTAAAGCGGTGTGCACAATGAAAAATGGATGGCTGCTCTATGATTTTTAATACAGTTGTCATTTAAACCAGCTTGGCACAAAGAAATAACGTTACAACAACTGCATCAACAAAGATGATGACAATGAAGGCAATAATAGTGGTTTAAGTAATGGAATACTACTCTATGGTCTGCAGCAACTGCTTACGCACATATGAAAATGAGTCACAGGGACGGGAGGGTCTGCCCTCCCTCTGCAGCTTTGTGGTGACTGAGGTATTTAAATAACGAGGAGGAAAGAAAACTGGTTTGACGGACAGTTGCACAATCTGGATTCCTCTCCACTGGAACGCAGTGAAAGTGGATGTGTGTCTCTGTAAGTACATGAAGGTGGCGCTGTTGGTAGCACTGTCGTCTCGCAGCAAGAAGGTAGCAGGTTCGAATTCCTGATGCATCCTTTCTGAATGGAGTTTGCATGTTCTCCTCATCCAGGGGTTTCCTCCAGGTTTTCCAGTACTCCTCCCATGGACCAGAAACATATGTGTTAGGTTAATTGGTGATTTTATATAGTCTCTAAGTGAGAGTGGTTGTTTGTCTCTGTGTGGCCCTGAGATGGACATAGCAACCCGTCCAGGGAGTCCCCCACCTCTCGCCCTGTGACGTCTGGTGACAGGCAGCTCCCTGTGAGCCTTACTGGATGAAACTATTAAAGAAATGGATGGAAGGACTGCAAGGAAGAGATGGGGACTTGAGTCTGAGACTTGGACGTGAGGCCCACTTAAAGCGGCTCTCTGGAGCATTTTTCTCTGTATCAAAGTTTTCTAAATGTTTTAAATGATATTTCAGGTCTAAACTATGATCTATGGGTTGAGTTCCACAACATCTGTCATTCTGATGAAGACCCTCCTTCCTCCTAGAGACCCCTTTCCATTATTTCTTGCCGCCGACATTTTTCAGCCAATGAAATTCAAATGTCTGCATTCTCTCAACATGCACGCGCATTGACCAAACCTGTACCAGTAGGGGGCGCTGTCGTACAGGACGCTCCGTGTGTTTCTCTGTTTGCGTCTCAGCCTCACAGCTCATTTCTACTAAAAACCTACCCATTTCCCAGCTAAAGATGGATTTATTTTTATTTTTAAACCTTTCACCTCACAGAATGGCAAGGCTTGACAGGATTATGCGTTTATTTTGGTCAGAAAGTTCATCCAGGGCCGAGTCAAGTTCAGCTTCAGAGTCCAGCAGCAGCTCTCTGCTAACAGAGCTAATATCAGAAGCAGCAGGGACAGAGAGGGCTCTTCAGACCCTCGTAGTGTTGGAATAAGATTGTGAACTGTGAGTGATTAAACCCTACACAGTGAGCTGTACAGTTCATGTCCGAAGTATATGCGCCGCGTGCACGCGCGCACACGCAACCGGACGCGCGTGTCGAGATGTTTTGAGGAGGAGCCTTTGGACGCTAGATTCAAAAACTGCTCTCCTGATGAAATCCTCCGGAGTGCTGCTTTAAGTCTCACAAACAGACACAAGTCTTGACTTGGGACATATTGTTGAAAGACCTGAGTTTTAAATTGAACTCGCTCCTCAAACACTTGATATTTGACTTGAACTTCAAGGATGCAAGACTTAATTTGGACTTTCCCCTCAAAGACTTGATACTTGACTTTAGGCTTGGACCTCACAGGCTGGAGTTTTGACTTAGACTCAGAAGGAAGAGCAGTCTATTTAACGTTTAGCCCACTTGTTAAATGTTAAATGGGTGTGTTTTAGATGGAGAGGGTTTCCAGTTCAATCCCAGTTCCCATGGATTCAAGTAGAGCTGTTCCATTCAGGACTTTGTATGAATTCGATACAGGCGGGTAGGGGTTGCCAATGGAGCTCAATGAACAGAAGGGTAACGTGCTTGTATCCATGTTCTGGACCATTTGTAGAAGTTTCACAGTCCAGACTGGGAGACCAGTTAGAAGGACATCACAGCAGTCTAGGCAGGTGATGACCATATATTGCACCAGGAGCTGGGTGGCTTGTTGTATTAGGTAAGGCCTGATTTTTCTCCTTTAAAACGTTTCAAAGCAGCATGAACAAGCAATGGAGGTGATATGGCCTTCAGGTCAGTTGGTCATCCATCAAACACCCAGATTTTGAGCTGCCTTTGATGGAGCAAGAGATAAGGGTTTGATTTGGTTTGAAATATTGAGCTGTGTGGTTGGTTTGGCTGGGAAGACAAGCAGTTCAGTTGTAGAGGTTGAGTTAGAGATGGTTCATCCACCTTGATATGTCAGAGAGAGTGTGATCAGTGTGGTCATCGGTTTAGCAGTAGGAGAAGCCATGTGATTGGATGATCTGGCCCTGTGAGGTGGTATATATGACAAAGAGAAGAGGTCCTAGTACAGAGTCTTGGGGAACTCCTGTGGTAAGGTGCTGCACAGCAGAGATGTGACCGAGCCAGGATGACCGACCCGTGAGGTAAGATTCAACGGAGGTGGATTTTTGTTTGTGACTTAAATATGCGATATCCAATTATGTGAAGAAAAAATGTCACAATTATATCCTGAAATAAAAATACTGTATCCTACTGTGATGGACTGGAGACCTGTCCACTGTGTCCAGGGTGTCCCCTCACAGATTAAACGGTGGATGTATTCTACGATCATGATAAAATCTTCTTCCAGGAGTTGTGTGATCATTTTAGTAAAGACGCACTTCTAGCTCTACAGACAGACATTGTGTGTTTGACTTCAGATCTGTCTCCTGCGAATGACAGATCGGGGAGATAACGACAACCGCAGACCGTAGAGTTGCTGAAACCTTTTGTTCAGCATGAATCAACTCAGATTCCTCTCGAAGAATTTGGCTCCCAAATGGTTAAAGAGCTTTAATTAAAAAGAAGCAGAGTGTAACTAGAGTGTAAACATGTTTCCCTCCTAACGTTTTTGTGTGTAGTTTAATTATAAGATTGTTTATAGCTCATGCACAATTAGGTTGGTGAGTGATGACACTGAAATTTATTGTTTTACTTGCGTCGCTAAAAAAATGGGTCAACCAAATGCTGCATTTAAAAAATGTATACTGTTAATGTAAGACAACCAGAACAGCTGAAATCATACCAGTAGAAATTGTGTTCTCAGGTTACAAAAAGTCTTTTTCATATAATTTGAGAGCATTTTCACTCATACTAAGTGAATTTATCTGTATCAGATTTAACCTTCAAATGCCAAAGTTCTACTTTTCCACCGTCATAAACCCAAAGCAGGTGAAGATTAGAGAAACCAAATGATGTAAAGAAACCCAGAGTTGATCAGGTGAGCGGATTGTGTTAAAACTGTATTTTGTTGGAGGTTTTTAAGAAAAATGAAGGCAAATTTATGAAGTAAAATCTTCTCTGGGTCCAAGTCTACTTTACGCTTGATGGATTAAATAAAAAACTTTTTATTCATCCCCCAATTAAAAAAAAGTCAACTCAGGCATCAGTTACAGCCTCCTGCTGCCGTGTTCATTATTTTACATACGTGACCTCATTTCTCAAAAGCTTGAAGGATGACTTCCTGCTACAGAAAATCTTTTCATTTTTCCTGCCTTTACCATCAGAGGTCCATCGATTATGCTTTTATTGAAAGCTGAAGATACTCAGAGTTGACTGAACTCTTTGAGATCTGCCCTTCACACACTCAGTAAGTCAATCAGGTTTCAGAGTTGGATGAGAAAATGGTCAGGTTCTACGAAGTGAAATGAGAAATAATGGTGGTGTTAGCAAGAAATCCAAGAAAATCATCTGAACTCTAACCAAGCTGTCCACCATTAGACCCTACGTCCCTTTACGTGGACATTGGGTTTTCGCTCTAGTCATTTTCTTCAACATAGACCTGTGTTTAATCTTTTTGGAGACTGGGTTTTGGTTAAAAACATCCATCCATCCATTCATCTTCTGAAACCATTTAATCCTCCACAGAGGGTCGTGGGGGAGCCGGTGCCTATCTCCAGCAGTCAAGGGGCGAGAGGCGGGGGACACCCTGGACAGGTCGCCAGTCCATCGCAGGGCCACACAGAGACAAACAATCAACCACACACCCACTCACACCTAAGGACAATTTACAGTCACATTCTTGGTCTGTGGGAGGAAACCGGAGTACCGGTAGAAAACCCACGCACGCATGCGGAGAACATGCAAACTCCACGCAGAGAGGCCGCCGAGCCGGGACGCGAACCCACGACCTTCTTGCTGCGTGGCAACTGTGCTAACCAACTGCGCCACCATGCAGCCTGGTTAAAAACTTTGTAGTTATTATTTTTAATTCATTTTAAGGATATTT
Organism: Callopanchax toddi; assembly: GCA_006937965.1. Taxonomy (NCBI): domain Eukaryota; kingdom Metazoa; phylum Chordata; class Actinopteri; order Cyprinodontiformes; family Nothobranchiidae; genus Callopanchax; species Callopanchax toddi. The sequence continues at coordinate 3,721,091 of SSNR01000013.1, forward strand.
TGAACTATTTTGTCTTTAATTTTGAACAACCTAATATTCAAAAAAGGGTCGTTTTGCCTACGAGGTCCAACTAATCTGAAATAGCTGAAGGAAATGAAGATTTCACACCAGAAAAAGGCTCAGGTCTCAGAAGGTTAGAGTCATTTGTTCTTTGGTTATCCTGCTAACAGAAAGACACTGATGGAAACTCAACTCGTTTATTTTAAACAAACACTGAGAAACCTTTTATTGTTTCTTATGTTAAAGTAATTTCCTCCTAACTCGGGGGTCAGCCCTGTAGTTTATATTCTCTCTGTGACACAGGAGTGAAACTATACTCTCCTAAGGTGCATAACACTCTGTTCTCATACTCATATATCTTTTTTTAACATGCATATGAATGAGGAGATGAGGATAGTCGCGGCCCTTGAGTCCTAATGACACCTCTTTCTCAGCAGATACACAAACTGCTGATTGTTCCTCTCTTCACGTCACCTTTCAGACGGAGGAACCAGCTCATGCACTTGTTTGCTCTCGACTGGAAGGAGCCTCGTACCTATTTAACAAGAAAATACACAACTGTGTTTAAAATAGCCACTAAGGCCTCCACGGCAGGCACAAGAAGTTGTATTTTTCCTTCTGCACACATATTAGATGTGTGTGTGTGTTTGCTTACATGGTGTTTGCAAGCCCACGTTTTTCTGTTTTTTGTAAGGTTCCATAATATGTTGACAGCACAGAACTCTGCGTCACATTTTCCTTGGCACAGATGTGGCTAGCTCACGTCTACAACGTATGTGAGCAGGCATACATTCTCCAGCTTGTCATAATGGAGTCAACACACACACACCCCTACACACACACACACACACACACACACACGTTTCCTCACCACAAACAAGCTGGACAGCATCCACTTCAAGGATTATTAACCAGTCTGCAACAAGGTCACAAAGTTTAAAATCGATTTTGTTACTAAAGTCTGGTTATTTACACGAGACCTAAATTACTTTATGGTTAGAAAACACAGAAATCTGAAGTATATCTACACCATCATCTAATTTTCTGTTTCTGATGAGCGTTTTTGACCAAAAATGACTTCAATCTTTATTAAGTTGTACTGGATGTTCTCTGCCAATCCTCTACAGCTCTGTTTCCACCACTAACATGTATATATGTACAGGGTTCGTACAGAAATATGACAACACCACGAAGAAATCCTATAAGTTTAATCGGTTCCAGTGTTTTGAGGTCATTTTTTCATAAATAAGAAAGATAAATTTGTTTTTCTTTCCTTTCTATGCCATCTTTTTCTAAGAAAATCAATAAAATCTGTGGGCATAAAACTAATAAGAGCACTACAGTATGGCCAAACTTTAATAACTACCATGCTTTTGTCATGTTTATGGCCGTCTTTAGTGGAAGCTTCAGCCAGAAAACCCCTTATTTAATTCCTGAGTGTTTTCTACTTAATTCCATAGAGTCTACATGTCATGAATGTCATTAGCAGCTGGTGAGTTTACTTTAATTGCTTTAAAGTGCATTATTGATCGCAGTTGGAATGGAATCAGAACGTCTCTGATGTCGTTTCAAAAATGTCCACAAATGACGAGCCCTGTGCTGATGTGGCAACTTTCCCATTTTGGTTCTAAAGAAATTCATGTGAACCTACTAATTTAGTTCCCTTCTAACAGCCAGTTTTCTTTACAGACTCATTAATTCCATGTGTCTAATGAACAGCCTGTGTAGTAGCATGCTCCAATAATAGTGTGCACGTCCAGAAAGTCCTGAACTTCATGTTGAGCTCAAAATATAATAATTTTCTGCCGTTCTGTGAATATGTCTGTTGAAAATAGGTAGCTGAGATTAGCTAAACTTGCAGAAGTCTGCAAGTTATCCATAATTCAAGTCAGTTGTGTTGAAACAGGGATGCATCTACAACATGAAGGATATAAGCAAATTAGGAAGTTCAGATATCAGATGTGTTCTCAGTAGTAGGATTTATGAGGAAAAGCAAACTATTGACAATCCATGAATGCTGAAGTAGCTGAAAATGCCTCCATCTTGAGTTTTCACACACTGTGAACATGCTAGCTCATCTGGACACTGCAAAGCTCATTTAGCGTAGCTGTTTCAGACATTCACATTCCAACAATACCGTCTGATAACATCTAGACATTTTTTGAGCTGCAGAACAAGTGTGAAATCTGCAATAATTTGTCATTTTCTGACAAATTATGCATTTTAAAGGAGTCTTTTGAAAAATGTATTATGCAATAAAGTTTGCAAAAATAAGTGAATTTTTATCATTTTTATCCATTAAATGTGAGGTCAGCTGTTTATAGTTCACAGTTTATCTCTTATTAAATTATACACTGAACTTAACTGGGGGGAAAATCAAACAACTTTTAAAAAATGAAGATGTTTCAGTAAAACTTTTTCCTTTATTATCATACATTATTAGTACAATAAAATGTCATTTTGACCTTATTATTACCTTACATTACATTATAACACCTTATCTCCCAAATTAACACACAAAAAAAGCACAAAAAAGTGACTTTTTTCTTGGTGTGGAAGTTAAAAGGTTAAGATAAGATGGTACCATTCCCGACTGTATTGAACCGCTTGCTAGGCCCACTTGCAAGGTATGTTCTTAAAATTAATGTTGCATGAATTTCTCTAACATTTTGGAGGCAGGAGCTGTAATCATTGTGCTGTCTTTGACAATAAAACTCCATAAGTCCCCAAATAAGGACAGTGCGAAGGTTAAGATGGCAGCAGTGGATTTGGTCTTGGCTGTGCTCAGTCTAGCTGTTTGCTCATTGGTCCTGTTGGATGTCAAGTTTATTGCTATGGACAGAACCATTCAGGAAATTATCTTTAAGAGAAGATGTTTGTAACCAGGGGTGCACATAAGTGGTGTGCATGAGCGCTAAAATAATGCGTGCATACCAGTTCCTGTTGCCACCATGCTCCTTTACAAACCTTTGCCACCCCCAACATGCATGAATGATCAACTGCCATGACTCTTAAAATACTCCATAAATAGTGGTGATACATCTCCCATAGAGTATGCCCAATATTCTGCACAACAGTTTGAATATTAGCATCTATTAGCTCAGGTATTCATATAGCCTAACCAGTTAAAAAAAGATTGTCTGATATAGCTACTGCTACATACAGAGTTTACCTTTTTATCTAACTTAAAATCTCTAATGTTATTAATTTATTTTAAGCACATAATGACACCTAAACGCAAATTCCTGTTGTTTTTCATTAAAGTTCTAAAAGTATCTGTTGTAGAATGTCAAGTGTTGTTTTCTTCACTTATTTATCAACCTGATACTTCACAAAATCAATCCAACAGCTAAAAAAAACAGCCCCAAACACTCAATAAAAACATCATCTAAAAGTCTACACAAAATGATTGTAAATTAAGAGATAAAACTTAAGAAAAAATGAAGTTTTTGGCCGCACTTTTTTGCTAGCTAAACGTTAGCCCCATACAGAAAAGCACATGGTTAGCTAGATGCTAGATGTTCTAGCTTTTTGTTAAAGTCGTGAGAAAAAGTTGTGCAGCTGAGCTTTAAATTCTGAACGCAGTAATGATAAGAACAAAAGGAGATAAAAAACCAGATGGTTTGAGTTGAATTCTGAACAGTTTTCAGCATTTATCTGAATTTATTTGACAAACTTAAGCAAGAGCTGCTGTTTGCTTTAAAGAATGTTATTTTAAAAGAAATGGAGGAAAACTTCTCAACTTACTTTTTAGTGCAACAACAAAGCAAATGAGCACAATTTTCCAAAATGCCAAACAATGCCCTCAAGGGTAATTATTAGTCTGTTCAGGCTGTTCCAGAGAGAAACTCTGAGCGGCTATAAAATCCATGTGGTTCAACATGTGAAGACAATAACTTATTGTGCCAAACCTTAAGTGTGTTTATGATAAAAGGTAAAATCTATCATCAACATAAACGTGTTTTTTAAGTGTGACTTCATTTTATTGTTAGGTAATTCCTTGAGCCAAAATCATGTTTTTAAGTACAAAAAACCAGAAGAGGAGATGGCGAGAGGGGGTGGCTGTTAGTTCATGAGCTGGTGGCCCATCTGGTTTGAGTTACTGAAACCCCCTCCTCAATTAGACTCAGCATGATGTCAATAAAACGTCAGACTAGAGAAGCCATCACTTAAATTGAGCCTGTCAAGTATTGTTCTCTCCACAGCATTCCAGCAGAGCCGATCAGTCTGCCATAAAATGATTTGTAGTTTGATTAAGGTTACCACAATGTGCCATTTCTGATTCGATTTGGCTGCTCGCCCTGAAAGCGTTGGCTGCACAAGTTACTGGGGTTACTGTATACAGAGGAACTAAAATGACGGAGAGAAACTGCCTTCACACTCAAATTGATTTTTGAGCAGGAAGAAGAAATCATTTAGTTCTGGTGCTACATTTTCAACTCCTCCAAAGTTTTGCCATGCAGCCCTCAGATTTATGCATGGATATTAAACAGCATACCATAGGGAGGTTTGGAGAAACAGAGGTGACGTTTATGCTTCTCTTCTCTTATTGCACAGCAAATTTATTAGGAGTTCCCTGGTTTTTGTGAAGGGAGTTTCCCACCAAGGCTGTTTCCTTTCTCCTACAAACCGTGGATCATCCTGCTTTGCCTATGAGCTAATTTTCAGGATTATTGTTGTCACTTCACATCCATGAATGGTTGGGGCAATTATGTGTTTCCAGAGACCTAATCCAGGGCCTGAAAAACAGTGATCCGTGGAAAGGTCGCACATTCCCAACCACTCCCAGTGGGAAAACATGTAAGTCCACACCTTCACAGGAACGCAGGGGCCTACTACCCCAAAATCTGCCTGCAATTACCACATGGATTTCAGCATATTGTAATGCAGACCTTCTCTCAGTGGTGTTCAACAAGTCTGGTGATCATCACTAGAGGATATGTGGGGAGGCTGGTAGTTTTACCACGAAACATACTCGTTTTCATGTTTAAAATTCAGTGTGTAGCAGCATGAAGGTACAGAAATCTCCTGGAATTACATTTAGGCAACATTTAGGTTTCTTAACCACCAAGCCAATTTCACGTTGCATCTCATATTCCAAACTGACTTAGGAACATATAAATCCAATCAAGTGTTTCTATAATTTGACAGCCATGGCGTATGGAGAGGTTCAGCGACCTGTTAGCTTTAAATCGATCAAAGTGTTTTCTTTACTGTTGAAGCTGGATTCTAGAGTACACACAAAAACTGAAATATAAAACTTTAATGTATAAACATGTTACTTACAGTGATTATATTTCATTTAAATATGTTTCAGTGTTAAAAATGAGTCAGAGAATTGTTGGGTCAAAAGGTGCTCCGTCTCCCTAACTGTACCTATTACCTTTATGCAAAGGAATGAAAGTTACTGTAAAATGTAGCTTACTACTCATGGTGTGAGCACCTCGCATCAACGCTAGGTACTCACCTGAAAACATTATGTGCACCCCTGCTTATAGGTGACAAAATCTTTTTTTTTTTTCATGACTGAGTAACTTTGTGGAGCCTGTTTGACCATGTTGGCTTTGACACTCAATTATCATAATAAGTTAGTCCTGGTAGAGGCCGAACACGAGTCAAACTGACATCTAAAATAAAAATCATGCAAATAAAACCACAGAATTACAAAACTTGTAATATATGAACTTTGACCTCGTGACGTGAGAAGTGCTGTCAGCAAATCAGAGCAAAACTGAAACAAAAAACAAGGAACGACAGCTCAATCTCTCTCTCATCTGTCCATTAAACGTCCCCTCAGAGGGCTTTTTCTTCATGTGTTCTGCAGCAAACTTACTTGAAGGTTTCAGGTTTTGGAGCAGTTTTTGCCTCACAGTCTCTCGTTTTACTTGCTTATTTTATCGTAAACTCTGACTCAGGTTTTACAAGTTTAATTGCCTCTGTGGTTCCTGAGTAATTCCTGTAAAGTTTATATTTAAAATGTAAATGATGAAGAGTTGTTGATGTGTTTTGATCTTTAGGCACAGAGCTGTCTCTCACACATTCAGTATTTAATCCTAAATTAAGGCCAGAATACGCTGCATGCTAATCTGTAAGCTTACGCGTATCAACATTGGATTGGAAACTGTACAAATCTGTCAAACATTACAGCCATGTGGCTGGTAAGCAGTCCAACTTCTCAGTATGTCAACAAGGTGAGCTCATGGTAAGTCCCTGAATCTCCCATGTCAGACGGAGAGAGGAATAATTCCTCTCCAGCTCTAGGAACCCAGTCCTGAGCCTTTTCTTTTTAGAGGCTTCTAATCCTGGTGGGTCCTTGGCCTGACGTCACAGGGCCCTCCTCCCCGAGCCTCGGTCTGCTGATGTGCTGTACCCACACTCTCGTTTCCTCTGCAGCTCACGAACACCAATCACAGCTCCGGTTTTCCCAAGCTTTTGACGTCCAAGCATCTGATTAAAACAGACCGCCTCGTCCAACGCCTCATCTGGACAGCTGAGGCGGTTCAGCTTCGGAGGAGAGGGAGGTGCTGAGTGAACGTGTGGGCTGGTGTGAGTGAGTGTGGAGCAACCAGCCTCGTTCTCTTTCTCTCTTCCTCGTTGGCTTTCCCCCACTTTCCCCCATTGTATGTCTCTTAACTTGGCTGCCTGGACCTCATCATGTGACCAGGAAGCATGGCTCTCATCCTGACAGAAAGGAAATATTCCAGCAGAGGAACAGAAGGGGGCGGGGGCTGAGCTCTGCTACGTCGACGGTTAAAAATAACTGGCATATTTAAGGCTGCTGAGGAATCCCAGGGCAGGCAAAGGCTGGACAGCTTGCCGCCCGGCTGGAGCTCTCCGCTTCCTCGCAGTCTGTAACTTCTCCTCCTTTCTGCTGAGCCCACTTACAAACGCTTGTAACATGACCACGACCACCACTCCACACCTCAACCACATTTTCCTACGCCTGTAGAAGACCACCACTAAATTATACGGCGTGATGACAGTTTGGCTTTGCCACATCTGTGTGCATCTGTAAAGGCTTGGCTGGGATTGTCCAAACAAATAGCCCCACTGACTCAAACCTCGTGCACATGCATACCAACACACTCAGCTGTCAGTCAACCCAAGCAGAAAGGATGTGCGTTAAAAGTAACTGAAACTTTCTTTGTTTTGTAGGTTGCATTAAAACTTTTTGGTCTGTTGTTCTGCACGTTTGATGGTTTTTGATCTCCAAGTGTCACAAAACCAATCGCTGCCAGAGCTGCTCAAAGATCAATAATCCAAAGAATCCTTCAGAGCTCTGAATCGTCTTTGGATTTTCGCTGGGTGACAAAACAGATTTAAGGTTCCCACATACACGCATGATTGTATTAAAGCCGACGTGAGGCTGAGAAGTTGGGGGAAGTACAGCGCAGAGACTCAACAAAGCTTCACTCAACTTTCACAAATTAAAGAAAGAATGAGAGCTATTTTTTAATTACTGAACAGCATCTGGAAAAGAGCTCAGAAAACCTCAGTATCTGGAGTTATGATCTCCTGATACTCATATTTACTTGGGCGCCGTCCAGTTAGAGGGGGTACGTGACTGAGGAACAGCGGTGGAAACAATAAGGAGAACAGTTAAAACTGTGCTCGGGCATTTTCACTGGTATTCACACTCAGTCATGGAGCTACAAAGCCTTTTATTTCAATTGTCAGCTCAAACTCTTCAAGAAAAACACCTGAGCTCACCTTGAAAACAGTCGCCAAGGTGAGCGTCGAGACAGACGCACTCCATGCGTGCAGATAAAAACATCCTCAGGACACTTAAAGTTCATCAAGGGAAAATATGACACGTCTTAAACATGACCTCAGTCCCACCACATCCGAATCATGTACAGCCACATATTCTAACACGACATCCAGTGAATCACGCTGCTCTGTCCAGCTGCATTAACAATGTTCCGCAAGGATTTGGTGTGAGTTACTGAACTATCACGACTTCATTGTGTCAGGAACAGAAAACAGCACCAGAGGTGTCATCTTCTCTGCCTTTATCTGTTTTTTTCTCCCTTTCCCTCCAATGCCTGTCACTTTTCCAAAGCGAAGCACCTCAGCTGTCAAAGTCAGGCTTTTGTTTTCGGGATCGGTTTCAAAACCATTATCTCCCATCATAAAGAATAAGGCTATAATGACACAGCCTCCATTGTCTTCCTACCTGCTTTAGGAAGCAGGTCTTCAAGAACAGGAGACACAGTACAACCAAAACCCGTTTACAGTCTTCTCTCAGCAAAATGTTTCAAGACGTCAGTTGAAGACACATGCTTCTGTTTGGATTCACAGTAAGTCTCATGCACAGATAACAGGTCAAACAGTAACCCAACAGGATACGCGCTCTATTGACTAAGTCCCTGAGCCACCGTAGTATTTTTTCTCTTTCCCACAGGTTTTATTTGCTAACTAAAGCTCTGTACACTCACGCTGTTCTGGGCTTGAAGACACCAGCAGACGTTTGCGGTGAACGTGTCCTGTTGAAGTGACGGCATGTTTGTTGACATGCCTAACAGACGACATCCGGATGCAGCAGGATCAGCGGCGAGCGCGTTGTTTGCTCTTGCAATGAACTCTCAAGTCAAAGTGTCTAATTATATTGAGCGGCAGGTTTTGTGTTCGTTCTCTTAAAACTGTGTGCAAACAGTTCAGAGCTCGATGCAGCATTTTCATGCACACAACGAGAAATTCGAAGACAAATTTTTTAACCTTCATTTGAATATTTTGCAGATTTCTTTTGTGCAAAAAACTTCATGCACGCAGAAAATGTAAGAGTATTGTATTCAAACATTGACATGCCTGTTTGCTTTACATGTGTGTGCTTTATTGCACTGATTCCTAAAGGTGTGGGTCATGATGGGCGCTAACTTTATAAATTGCTGCCAATCCCATATTTAGTCAAGACAGCAAACAGAAGGATAGCAACTAATAGAATGATTAGCAAGGGCCTTTATTAAATGGCTTATTAGCAATATTTGTGTACTTTTACCAGTAATCATGAGTTTCAGCAACTATATTTGTGGGTTAAAGCTAAAAGGTTGGAGAAGCACCACTTTATATGTAAACTGAAACATGTGGAATCCTGCAGAGAATGAAATGTTGTTTCTCTGTAATGCTGTCAATGGTGTTTGATGACTTCCTCCACCCCCAAAATTAAAATAATTTACTTATGTTTGCTTTTATGGTTAAAAGTTGTCTATTTATTGAGCTAGAGTGCATCAAATCTTCAATGAGCAGCCCCACCCCATCCACCCCATGCTGAGTAAGCACATTGAAATGGGTGACAGTGTAAAGGACCAGGAAAAACCCCAAGGAGAACCAGAACCAGGCTTGTGATGGTAGCCCTCTGAACACAGGATGTCAGCTCTGATAAAACTGGTTCCACAACAAAGGATCCCGATGACTGTAGACTCTGCCTAATGGCATCAAACATTCCTCCATTAGTCCCTCAGTTGTGAAATTTTCAGTGCACAGCGATAAACTGAAAGAAAAAACAAATAAACACAAAAGATACACAAAACTAAACAGACGGACACCTGTGGAACATCTGTGAGGATACTTCAACTTCAATCACCTTCAACCTCATCCAGATCCAGCCATGGGCTGACTGGGGAGAAGATGAGGACCATAATCTTCTGGGTGATGGACTACCAGACGTACAGACCACATTATGCCCACCTGCAGAACAGTGTCTGTGGGAAGATCTTAAGCAAATTAAGCAGGAACCCCTCAAATAACAGTCCTGTCTTCAGTCCTCTTCACTTTCTACTCATTTGACTTCCAGTGCAACTCAGAATTGCTTTCTTCTGAAATTTTCTGATGACTCTGCGATCGTCAGATGTATTGAAGGAGGTCCGGAAAGAGTGTACAGCAATACCATCAGGGATTTAGTTGACTGGTGCAACCATCTACAGCTGAACACCACCAAGACCAAGGAGATGGTTCAGAAGGAGGAGGTCTAAACCATGTGGCTATCCAAGGAGATGGTGTAGAGATTGTCTCCAAGCTGTCTATATTTCTTAAGAAGGCTGAGATCTTTCAACATCTGCAGGCCTATATTGTGCTCCTTTTATCAGCCTGTGGCCAATGCCTGTTCTTTGGTACACAGCAGATATGACCAGGATTAATGAAGTCACCAGGAAGGCTGCGGCTCCACATGTGGAGCACAACTGGACACAGTTCAGCAGGTAGCAGAGGAGAGAATCCATTCAAACTAAACTCAATTCTCAGTAACACCCCCCACCTACTACAGGCGCTGGAGTTCTACAAAGAAACACCTTCAGCCAGAGGCTGGTCCCTCAATGTGCAGGACAGATCCACACAGGAACTCCATCCTGCAACAGCATTTGATTATAATACCAAAATGAAAGAATAACTTTAAAAAATCAGTTTGCGACACATTAGAAGTGTTTTATTTTATCAATTAAGTAGACAAAATGTGTTTATCTATAGGTCATTTGGAGCCTGCATGCCTCATCCAGATAAAAGTAATGATTTTATTTGAAGTCATTAAAGTAACCTCGTCGGTCTGTGTGTGGTAATTAAAAAAATACTGTTGCTATGAATACACCCCCCATTAGACTCCCCCTCCATCTCCTCCCCTTTTCTTCTTCTCCTCCTCCTCCTCCCGCCGCTAATGTTTTCCTGCGCCGTTGCCTGGCAACAGGAAGGCGTTTCCCTGTGATTTAAGGATACCTCTCTCACGCGGTTTCCTCACTCAGTTCAGACTGCCGCCGGGTCCCAGCACGGCAACAGGCGGGAGGGAGGGATTCCCCTGTTCGTCGCCTCTCTGTCTTCCACTTCTTGGGTGGAAAAAAAAAAAAAAAAAACCCGACTCGGTGGCTGCTTGTTAAACCGGCGCGCCCATCTATCAGCGGCGGCATGTCCTGGAAGCGGAGCGCAGCGTCCTGTACGGAGCAGAAACTTTAAACCTGAGGAGGACTTACTAAACTACAAAATCATAATAGTAATAGTCGCCATATAGCCGAGAAGGACCCCGTTCTCTAACTGATGAGGTGAAACTTTAAGGAGGCTCGTGGAGATTCTCCTCCGGGACCGGGATCCGTCCGCGGGGAGTTTTCACGCTGTTTTCTGTCTAATTTCAGGCAGCCTCCAAATGACGTCGAGATGGCATGTGGAACGCTTCTCCCATCGATTTCCACGTTCACCAGCGGCCCCACTGACAAGAGCAGATCCATAGGAAGCGCCTATCCAGTGAGTAGCCTGTGGTCAGCTCTCTGCTGCATGCCAGACAGACCGTGGGCACCAGACAGCCTAAAACAGCTTTTAGAGGAAGTCTGTTTGTTCCAGCATGTCAGGGTTTGACACCAGGCTCTGCTGGGGCGTGCACCACCTCAAGGGCCACTCCAGCAGGTCTGCAGGGATAAAATGCTCAAGCAAAATCTTGATTTGGTGTTGTATTTTTGTTGTTTGCGAAATGCAGATTTCAAAATTCTCCCACTTCTTTCCCAAATTACAACACGTATAGTTTTTTAAGTGACTCATGCAGTGACGTACGTCTCTAACTTTCCCTCTAGAAATGGAAGGAAGAGTTGTCCCATCTTAAGAGATCCAGTGTACCAACAGGAAGTAACTGCTCGGATCCAGACCACCCCACTGCCACCAGCATAACCAGTACCAGCATGTCCAAGAAGGACACGGAGCCAGACCTGGACTTAGACTACGACTTTATTCTATCCAACTCTATCCTGCTGCAGCAGCAGCAACAGCAGCAGCAGCAGCAGCAGGAGGACGCCTTGGCGTGCAGCTCAGCTCAGGCCATGTCTTCTTCTCCTGGTTCTTTCTCCTCGTCCTACCAACTTCCCTCCCCACAGGACACTACCAGTGAGCTGCTCTATACCATCCCAGACATCAGTGACGTTTCGCCCTCTGGAGGCTTTGTGGCAGAGCTTATGCGACCAGAGCTAGACCCTGCATACCTCCAACCCACCAGCCTCCATGGCAAATTTGTGGTCAAGACAACAATGGACATGGGAGAATACAGCCAAGGCATGACTGTAAGCAAGGCCTGTGTTAATGCGGTGTTGGACTCGGTTCCTTCACGTTCTTCGCCGTCCTTTACATGCCACAGGATAAAGCAGGAGAACCCCAGTAACTGCACCATCTCACAGCCCATGGACCTCCACCTGTCAGGGGCAAACAATCAGGGCAGAGGAAGCCAGCAGCAGCGTCCCAGTCACTTGGATCTACACGGGTTTCCAAGTGGAGCGCGATCCATGACAAGCGGCAGACTATCCTCGTCCTCTTCCCTGTCTCCGGACCATCCTCTCAGCCGGGAGCACCAGCTGGCCCATCCGCTCTCCCAGATCTCGATTCCTCCACAGGGGTACCACCATGATGCCTCTCAGGGTTACACCTCCTACCCTCAGGCGTCGTCCATGCAGTACCCAGGTCATTCTCACTTTATTTAACCATTTCTTTAATGTGGAAAAGCATGTTAAGCAGTTTGACTCATTCATTAGATGTATACTGGTCATTTTGAAAGCTTTTTAATAAAACTAGTGCTTAAGGATGTTCAAATTCAAGCTTTAGCATAACGTTTGGTACATATGGAAGTGTGTGATGATGTTTTTTTACTCCACAGAGGGCCTCATGATCTCCAGCGGGGACTGTTTGCCGGAAGAACCGAAACCCAAACGAGGTAGACGTTCCTGGCCAAGGAAGAGGGTGGCGACGCACACGTGTGACTACGTCGGCTGTGGGAAAACCTACACAAAGAGCTCTCACCTGAAGGCACATCACCGCACGCACACAGGTATGCCAACTTGAGTGTTTCTCTCTCGCTTTTTTGTTACTTTCCACGATTGTCCGCCGTAGCTTATTTCGAGCCATTCAACTTTGCTTTTTCAGCGTCAACAAATAAAAATGGCCTCATCAGTTATGAGCAAACACGTGGCGTTATTGAGTCATCATAATGGAGGTTAGGTGGGTGGGGGATGGAGTAGGGGAATTGTCTGGCAGGTGCAGTAAAACAGGTTGACACTGATCCCTGCTCAAACACAAACCCTACAGGCTGATTGCTCTGGCCTTTCCACACCAAGCTGCAGGACAGGATGGACTTCTTTTCTGCAGGAAGCGGGGAAGCTGGGGGGTTATTTTAACCTTCGAGCCAGTGCTAAATGCTCCATGTGCTTTGTGTGTGTGTTTTTCTTAAACCAAAGGAGAGAAGCCTTACCACTGCGACTGGGAGGGCTGCGGCTGGAAGTTTGCACGTTCGGATGAGCTCACTCGCCACTACAGGAAACACACGGGTCATCGGCCGTTCCAGTGTCAGAAATGTGACCGGGCCTTTTCCAGGTCAGACCACCTTGCTCTCCACATGAAGAGACACTTGTGAGACTCTGCTGGAGGGGAGAACAAGCTTAAAGAACCCTGCATAAACTCAAACTTGCCTTCAAGCTGGAGTCAAGCAGCAAGACAAGCTGTGGCGTTCATGGCGAAAAAGAGCATTACTCCTCCAAGAGCCTTTCTCTCTCGAGACTGATCCTTCACGCGGTGCAGGTGACTCGACGAGACCTCTCAGCCAGGGTTGTAAAACTTTTTATGAAAGGGACCAAACTGGAATTTGTCTTATTTAACCGACAAAACTTGGTGGACCAGGTGCCAGCGGCTTTTTTTAAAAACTGGAAATGTCAGGGAAACCAGGAGCAACAGACAAAAACATCTCCAGAGGCCTTCTACCAGCAGCACGTCAACTACACACACTGTTAAAGGAAAACTGAATAAAAACAACTGTATTAAGAAATATATTTATACTCAAGGTTTCACCTGCAATGCCATCCTTTTCAGGTACATTCATTTACACAAAATGGTGCTCAGAAGGTTTCTTTATAAAACCAAAAAAATAAAAATGGTACCAAAGATTAAAGAAAGGTGAAGCAAAACAAAGCAAAAGTGCCATATAGTTGTTGGTGTGTTTCTTGGAAACCTCACTTCCACAATCTGACTTCAGGTGAACATTTTTTCCTTTTTTTAATTTTTATTTTTAATGGCGATGGCAATCTTTTAATGCACTGCAGCTGCAAAGTGCAATAATTTATATGAAACATTCGTATTTTTGTATTGAATGAGTAACTCTGAACAAAAGATTTTTGTTTATAGCCAAAATATGTAATATAATGTCGACTTTTGTACATTTGTAAATAAAAATGCTTTGTTATGGTTTTGTATTACACTGTATAATGAAATAAAATGTATTTGAAATAAAAGGGTCTGTACGCTCATGTGAAAACGACTGAAACGTGTTCAAGGACATTAGGAGAAGCAGGGTTTCTCATTGTAGATTTCTCTGAAACTGTAACAGAGGAGCACATTTAAATGGCAGCAGAGGATAACACAATGTCCTCCCCGATAACGGTGGAGCAGCCGCGGGCAAACTATCACAATGAAGGCCTTAAAAAGGTTTTTGAAAAGAAAACACACTTCTACAATGTCCCGTTTCCGTGGGTTTCTCCTTCCACCTGTCAGGGGAAAGAAAGGGGAGAACAACGACGTTACTGGCTGACTTTTAAGGCTGACACCAGATCTGATTGCTGAGCTCTGAGTACACAGTATGAATAAAAATACACACAATGAGGCTACAATAATATAGTGAGTTCTGCTGTAAAATTAATATTGTGTATCAGTTCATCTACCTGTGAGCTCACGTTTCACAATCCTGTGAAAATGTTTTAAAGATTCAGACTGAGAACGACAAAATGACTCAGCAGCATCTCGTCCCCCCCCCCCCCTTTTGATTTAATTACAGTTTATATGAGATAAGTTATTCTCTATTATGATTAATTAAAAAAACATCTCAAATACTGGATCAGGTGCAGCAAAAATGACGTGAAAGCAAATGAATTGTGTTTACATTAAATATATTTCTGTGGTAAGAGGTTGATTTGTGTCAAAGCGTCACAGGGAAGATAAAAGATGAAGGACTCACCTGTTTTTTGTGAAAAACAGTTAATCATCAAGGATATATCACATGTTAACAAGCTGAGAGTTTTAGAAAAGATGCTTTTTTTGAATGGATGAGATTAAATCTGTAAAAGTTCATTAACTCAGGAAAAACGAATAAAAACCGTCACTGATCACATTAAAACTACAAAACTCCTAATGAGTGAATAACAGAAACACGCTTATTAAAGACAAAATATCTCATGATCTGATCAGTTAAAATGTTTTGTTTATTCTAAACGTTTGTGCTCTTTAGGATCCATTCTGTTATCAGCTCCCAGTTCCAAACCCAGTCTGTGATGGCGTGGGAACCGAGCTTCATTGGTACATTAATGATCATATTTACATATACAACTTTTTGTCTTAACAAATAAACTGTCCAAACATTCACTTTAGGGATGGCCTTGTTTAAATATTGGGTTTAAATGATTTCCCAACCATTTCTTCCCGTTTCATATTTACATTTTGTACAAAGTTCCAACTTTTTACTTTGGAAACTTGAAATTGTTTATTTTTTAGCTCAACCTGAACATAGGCAGTGCACTTTATAATGTAACGATTAGAATTTTAATTACATTCAGTTAAATAACAAAAAAGTTATGTATTTTTCCCTAATTGATTGATTACATAAAAAATATGTAATACCGTATATTCTATATAATCTTGTAAAACTTTCCAAACTACTTTGAATCCAAAATACAATGTCATAAAAGTTCATGATTTATGATGTAAAATAATAGTATTAGGTTTGTATTTGGTGGACTTCCACTTATTATAAGCAGGTTAAAGTCACACACTTTCATGTTGCTGCTTAGAAATACTGTGGTCTCTGCTGCCCTCTATAGGTTTGTTTAAGTCAAGCACTCTGTCTGAAAAAACCCTATGGAACAAAATATTTGTGACCTTTAAGGGTCTGGAATTCATAAATGTTGTCAATTTAAACGTGTCATTGAGTAGACACGCTGCATTTTATTTGTGTAAAGGACAGAAAAATAGCAGCCAAGTTACGTAGGACTGCAACCAAATTTTAAAATATCCATCCAAATCTGTGAACAGATACACAAATGATAAACTATTAAATATGACTAATACATTTGCAGCTGCAACTGCTTTGTGTTTTAATTTTTACAACTTTTATTTTTAAAAACACCTCAGAATTACCCAGCCTTTATCATGCAAAACGAAATCACCTTTTATCTTAATTCTACAATAATGAAAAGTCACGCAGAAGAACTTTGATGCAAAATTATTGAATTTTATTGTTTCTCAATTTTGATTATGTTCATAAACAATTTGTTCTTGTACAGCAACTGATAATCATCCAGTGTTTTCATCCACAAGAGCTGAATTTGGAAGTGGTGAATAAAACGTACGTTGCAAATTAAAAGGCTTGTTTTACATATATAATAATGAACATCAGCAATCAAAAGGTAGAGGAAGAAGTGTGAAAACAACAACAAAAAGTGACTCCTTCAATCGTCGTCGAAGCTCGCTTGTAAAAGGAAGTTGGCAGCCAAGTTCTCGTTCTTCTCACAAGCGAAGTAGGCTTGTATAACAAGTCCCTCAGGAAATCCTAAGGCTTTTAGCTGAAATCAAACAAGTAGACAGCAGTAAGTTAGTTAAACCAGTCATTAATTGATGGTTTCTGTTTATTACCATCTAAAGTTTGTAAAGAATAAAACTAAACCTGAGGTTATTTAGTTAAAATCCTAGTTTGAGACAGTGTTTTGCTCCTCACCCTTTCAATTGCTTCCTTCTCCTGTGGTGTGACCTGGATATAACTCATGTGACTTCCACCAGTGGTGTTACCCCCTGCTCCTCCGGTCCCACCTCCACCTCCTCCTCCTGGCACTGGCTCTGGGTTGGGCTCGTTCAGCATCTGGATGAACTGCTCTTGGTGGCTGCTGATCTCCTACGGTGGTAAAGGACAAACGGTGATGTAAATTGTTCAGTCAGGCCACAAGCAACTCTCCCTCCTCATCTTTTTGTTTGACTGCTTTTCAGTAGCTTTGCCTTTGACTAGAGTCAGCGTCATAACTGGTAGCTTTGACCTGGACCCTACAGAGGTTGAACAACCAACTCCACCAGGATGGCACATCAATATGAGACATGGCCAGAAAGTTTGCAGTGTCTCCCAGCAAAGTCTCAAGAGCATGGAGAATATTCCTGGAGACAGTCAGTTACTCTGGGAGAGCTGCACAGGGCAGTCAGAGGTCAGCAGTACCAGTATCTGCTTACTTAAATAAGACTAGGCCTGTAATATTGCAATAAATGTATATTTTCTTCACAACACATTATGTGTCTTAGCATCTGAGCTAGCACCATCTAAACCAGGTGTGAGCACCTCAGACAGCGAGGATTTATCTGACTGAACAAACAGTCAGTCTGTGATTTACTGCATTTATCCTTTATGATAGAATACTGATACTGCACACACTGTGTTGTGGATTTGTGTGCACAGAAGGGAAATATGTGCACCATGTTCTGCAAACCATGGCCAGATTTCCAACATCTGCTTTCTTCACGGGACTGGAAGTGTGTCAGCAACTGTTTGATTTAAGCACCACAGCTGAGATGATGACTACACATCCCTGTTTAGTATCACTATGCTTAATCTGAACTTTAGCTGAAGCAGTATTTCACAAAGTACTACGTTTAAAAAGAACGTCTTAACATTTTTGGAAAAAAATAGCTTCAGTCAGGATTGTTTTTATTTTAACCTTTTTTATGTAATCAGGTAATCTCCCACTGAGATTAAGAACCTCTGTTCTAGGGGACCTGAATGGTATCGTAGTAAATCATGTCATCAATAAACTGGCAGATTAATGGTAAAAGTAAACTTGTGTGACTACACTAAATGTGTTTAGAGGATTAACGTGATATTTCAAACATGCTGAGGTCCGTCTCTCCTTTACCTGCAGCAGCTCTGGGTTTTCCCTGCCGATCTCCTGCAGCAGAGCCGGAAGCAAGGCAGCGTTCTGCTGGATCAGCTGTCGCATGACTTGGAACTGAGGCTGATTTCTGAGGAAGCTCAAGGGATTGCCTGTAAGTATGAGTCAGAATGTGTTAAGCAGCAGGGTTAACAGGAAAACAAGCACAGGATGGATAATTACAGAGACAAACATTTATTAATGAATGCTACTGGATTTGATTTTGGAACAGGAAAGGCCATTTACCTCCCCCTGCAGCAGTTGGTGAAGAGCCAGTGTTGGCAGGACCACTAACGCTGCCAGCAGGTGCAGCTGGAGCTGGAGCTCCACTTGCTGGAGGTGCAGCAGCATCGGGTCCCGTTGCAGGACCCTGATCTCTTCCTGGGACACCCTGTGGGGGAGGTCATGGCTCATGCTGATTAAAACGGCACACAAAATGAATAGCTTCAAGTTTATGGAATTTTAATATTATGGACAAAACCTGGATAGCAAAGTGGAATATAGACATGGATTATTTATTATAAGCAAAGTATGAAAATCCTTATCAAGTCCTAAAGTTAAAAAAGTGCATTTTAGATGAAAAGTTTACATAATCTGAGAAGGGTTTTGTTTTGTATTAGGGAACTCTTCTTACAGAGAGCAGGTATTCCATCGCTCTGTCTGGGTTGTTAAAGCTGGCACTCATCGCCGCCACCACCTGCTCCCTCTCATAGCCCATCAGCATCATCTCGTTCACCATGGCATCGTATGACGAGCCTGTCACTAAAGAGAGGGACAAACAACATCAACATTTGTGTTTGGTTGATTATTTCTTTGCTGTAGCAAGGCTTCTTGGCAATAAATCTTATTAAAAAATATAATATGTATACATAGATATATTAAAATATACTTTCTCTCAACATTTCCATCAGCTGTTGAGCTAAAGACTACATAAACATTAAACATATGGTAGAAAACCCTCTCACACACAAAACCACAAAATCCCCGAGTGTGCATATTCTGTCTGATCTGAAATACTAGACTCCACTTTTCTCTACATCTATAATTTATTCTGGAAATATTTGAACTGTTATCTTGATAATTTGCTCCATATTTTGATTTTATTCTAGAAATAATATTTATACTTCTCCTCGACATTTTAACTTTTCTAATCTTAATTTTTTTTTGAGTAAAATCATCACTTTTTCTTTTGAATGGTCTATCAGAGTCCTCCACAAAGGCTAAAAAATGTCCACCCTGAATCTACAACTTATAACTAAATAAGAAATTTCTCTGGAAAAAAAAAAACCCAAACTGTTCAAATGTTGTAGTCATGTAGATGTGTTGCATTAAGATTTGGAGGAGCAGCAGAAACATGCCTAATCATTCTGAATAGATTTATAATATAGTTAATGCACTAATCAGTCTTTACACAGGGAAAACAAATGGTGTAACATTATGATGCTGCACCCTTACCAAGAGTAGAAACAGCTTCACTGATCAAGTTTGTCCTGGTGGAAGTTTCAGAGCTTCTGCAAGGTAAACAACCTTTGGGTGAGTCATAACCTAACTGTCATTTTTATCAGATAAATATCAGAATAACATCTACTGAACTTTACCCGACAGTGGTGGATGAAGGTTCAGCTGTGGAAGGCTGTTTCTCCTCTGGTTTGTCGTCAGAAGAGGGTTTTTCTGCTGGTTTGTCTGAGCTGGACGGCAAAGCAGGAGGCGCCGCTGGACCTTCAGCGCTAGGAGCTGCAGCGCTAGGACCTTCAGCGCTAGGAGCTGCAGTGCTAGGACCTTCAGCGCTAGGAGCTGCAGTGCTAGGACCTTCAGCGCTAGGAGCTGTAGAGCTTGGAGCTGAAGCAGCTGATGGCATCTGTGAGGCCACTGAGGATGTTTTGGGCTGCAAAACAAATTCAGGCAGTTAGAGCTCCTTATTTCTCTCACTTTCTTGTCATTTTTCACCATGTTGGAATTGAAATATCAATTCTGGGTTGTATTTTTGCTTTTGTTTGCCTGCATTTTCACAATGATTAATCTATAATGAATTTGATTCTCTGTAAACCATTTAAGTTTGAATTTGAGGTACAAGAATTTGATATTTTAACAGCTGTACAGCATTCAAACGTATACGTTTTCATTTCTAAACTGATTATGAGTGGATAAGATCTTTATGTCATTTGTACTCATACACTCTGTCTTAATGCATTGGAATTCTTGTGCAGAGCTTAGAGTTTAGACAAAACAATAAATGTGAAATAAACAAAACAATAAATGTGCAAAAAAAGGTTATCTTTCTAGATGATGACTTTTTTCTTTTATTTTTAATTATAGAAACAATAAGAATGTCTTTCTTATTGTTTCTAGATGATGACTTTAGCAGTTTTATCGATCAATATAAATGAACTTCAATGAACCTAAAATACACCACATGGCCACTAGGGATCCATGAGTCAGCATAAGCATGAAGCAATAACTTGGTTGCTTAGATGAAAGAAATGCCATAAAGGAAGAGCAGCAATGATGAACAGAACAGGGATTTCTTTGCTTTGAATAGAGACAAAATTCACATACAGGATCTGTCATGAGTAAGAGGTTGTCATGGCAGCAAAATTAAAGATCAGGAGTCAATGCACAGCACAGACAAGAGTCACGTAAACAGGATGTGATGCCTCCAGCAAGGTCACGCAGAGAAGGGCAAAAGTCAAATTTGTGACTATTTCCAAGAGGTCTGTTTCCGGTCTTTCAAAGATGACAGAGTTCTCAAAAGTCTCTATGTTTAACAGGCAAATGTTTTTCTGATTAAATGAAATCAACAACTGAAAAAGTAATAAGGAAATTAGAAACAACATTCTCTAATTTCCAAACCTTTGTCACCATGGCAACCACAAAGTTCTTCTCATCAATTTTGTATTCTTTGAGAGGCAGTTCATCATTGAGGATTTTACCTGTGAAGAAACGGACAGAGAAGCCAGAACTCGTTCACTTCAGTGACCTCAAAACTCAAGTAAAGCAAAACCTAATACAGATAAAGCTTATTTAAGTGCTAAAACTAAATAAAAGTGCTTATTTCTCCTGGTAATGCACAGGTTTAAACACACTCTGTTTACTGTTACACTAGCTCTGATGCAAAACTTTAAAAAAAAACCTGAATTGTTATGACTAATGAGGCAGGACATTTGTCTTAAAGAGGGCCTCAAATGGCATCAAACTGATGACCTGAAGAGCTTCTGCTAGTAAAATAAACCCCCCTAAAACCCCTGATTCTTGATAATATATTTCTGTTATTATAAGCATTTCAGAATAATTAAAAAAAATTAATCTAATTAATTTATTTATTTTAAAGAAGGGTTATCACAGTCGAGAATAGATATCCTACCAGCATATATCAGTTTCTGCCCTGCAACTGGAAAATGCTCTTCTCCTTTCTCCTGCTCAATCCTCTCTTTTAATGTTTTCACCTGTAAAGGAAATAAAAGATCAATAAACCTGTCTGACACCAACTTCCCCTGCCCTTCCCGTGGCTGCAAGCTCTTACTGCAAATAATAATAATAAAAAAAATCAAGTCCAAAGTGTGAAGTAGTAGCTACCACGACCATAAAACTACAGTCGGACTTCTCACACAAAAAACACAAAAATAATCACAAACTGGGAGTCAAACTAGTTTTTCTTTACACATAAAACAACTATTACTCTAATTAAGTATATTACAATTATGTATAGCCATAATATCAGTAAAAATAACCATAAAGGAATGACGAAAGTAAAACCTGACGAAAGGGAACGTATATAACCACATCTGGAATGTTACTGGGCGGGCTAGGGCTAACTACTGACAACACTACACAACCCAATTTCCCCCTCAAAATGCACAAATACTACAAATCTGTTAGAACTAAACATTAAAAACAAATCTTACGAGAAATAATAACAAATTTACCGTCATTATTTGTTCGAGTTCTAATAGAACTCTCCAATAACTGTGGTCGTTTCCAGGACATACCCACTCCCACTACAACCCCCTGCACTAATACTTTAACTCTCACCGTCTCTTCTTCATCGATGTCAATTTTGAACGTCTGCTGTTGTAAAGTCTTCAAAGTTATCAGCATGTTGTCGGCTGAGTTTTACGTCCTGTCCTGGGTTGAACTTCGTAAATACAACTTCCAAGAGTCTTCACTTGTTTTTTGTTGGCTCATTACAAACTGTCAGCTGCCATGACTTTTCGGTTTTCTACTTCTATGGTGGATATTCAGACTGCGGCCGCGCGGCGCCCCTAGCGGTTAGATTATGAACAAGCGCTTACGTTTGATAGGGCTTCGCTCTTTTTAACAGAAATTTTTAATCAAATTTCATCTACAGATAAAATCGGAATTAATTTAAAAAAAAACAAACCTATTACTGCTAAATTTTTAAATGTGTATTAATAAAAAAAACTGCACATTTTGTCCAAAAAGTCACAAAAAATTATTATAAAAAATATATTTTTATTTACTTATTATGGAAACAGTCTTTCCACAGTATTATAATTACTGTTTGTAGTGTTATAGTAATATATTTTTCACAATGTTCCTTCTAATTTCAGTCTTCTTAGTTTTTACTTTGCACAAATTGATACAAATCCAAGACAAAAAAACACACCTTTAAAAACTATTTGGTTTTCTAATCAGCCATTTCTTCTTTATTTTTGGGGACTTGGAATCATTCTTCCAGCAGACTACTGTGGGTTTTGTGATTTTTGATTGTAATGCTTTTTGGAGCTTCATCCACAGATTTCAAACACTAAATCAGACTTCTTCATTAAAACAATATGGATTTTGTGTTGTGTCTAAAATATTCAGGTTCTTTTTAACTTAATGTGTGATAATTGATCATACCTGTTAAATACTGACCATTTCATCAAAACCACAACTGTTCCTCAAACCCTTTGGTTCTCAAACTGTGGTACAACAAGTACCCCTGAAGCCCTCTAGTGGTCATAAAAGTTTTTGTATCAATGAATTAAGCTCAGACTATGTGGTGTTGTTCTTTTCAATGAGGGCATAAAACATCACATCTTAGACTGCAACATTCAACCAGGGTAAGGTATGTTTGATATTGGAAGCCTGTTTTCACCACTTTTATGTAAGATATTAGACTTGTAAGTCATAATTATGAGATAGCATTAATAAAATGGTACTTTGAAAGTTAGTCTTTACTTAGGTGGTACAATAAGTGTGAGAACCATTGCTCTAAGTCTAACCTATAACAGATTGGCATTTGTCATCATTATCTCATTTGAAAGTTACTCTGGATAAAAGCATCTGCCAAATACACAAACACAACAGATGTTAATGTATGCACTTATGGAGTCCCAAGACAAAAATTACTAGAGAAAACTCAGAATTGTGGCTCAATCAAAAGGTCCACAAAGCATGTCTGTAACTCAGCATTCAGAAATGTTGTTTCTTCTTTACATTTTCCAGGTTTTTCTCTAGTAGGACCATCAAGTTGAGTATAGTGGTGTCCTCTGTTTCCTTATACCTTCCCTTTTTTCCTTTGATGACTCCACATACAAATCTGTCCATCCTCATCTTTGTCCTTCAGCCACTCCTCGTCCTTCTTACCCATCTTGTGTCCTGACATCCTCCTCCGTCTCCACTCAGTCCACCCCCTCCATCCAGTCATCACAAAGGGAGCAGTGCCCTCACTGGCCTTGGCCTGAGCACACACACTCATCAGGCATTCCCTGTGTTGCTCCACTCAGCAGCAGCAGCAGCAGCAGCTCTGTCCTCTTTTCCCCTCCTCCTCCTCCACCATGGCTGTGCCTCTCTCCTGTCTCCAGGGGTCGTTAGTCTGCCTCCTCTGAAGTGGTGAGCTGAAGAGATTACAGTCTGATCCCTGGTGACTTGGAGATATTTTTAAGAGATGATGTTAGACAGGTGAAATAAAAACTCAACTCCTTCTAAAATATAGAACAGGGAATGCAGAGGACTTGTGAAAACGAGGATATCAGTAAAAAAGACAATTCTAGTGCACCAATAAAACTTGAAAGCAGATCAATTGAGCTGCTGGGCTCAGAGATTTATATTTTAGCTGAAAGCGCTGCAGCGTTTCATGTGCAGGCTGTGGGTTTTGGTCGGCAGAGCTCTTGCAGGGCGTGGAGTGCAGAGAGAAACCGAGGGTTGGATGGGTGTGACACATGGTGAGGGCCACTCAGATGCCTTTTCATCCCAATGCTATTTCCTGTGAACAAGGTACAGACTATTATTGGCTGTTCCTGCTAATCTGCTGCAACTGGCTCTAGAGATCAGTCCTCATGCCTCAGGAAAAAAAAAAAAAAAACTACTCAAAATTCCTTTTAATTGCTGGAGGAGAACATGCAAACTCTGCTATCTGCAGTCAGATATTTTCACTTTTACTTAAAAATACTCAGCTATACAAATATGTTGTGTCGCTGAACATCCCTTAAAACAAAGCACAGGTGACTTTCGGGGATTACAGCATCATATGTTGAGTTATTTCACAGGATGAGTGAAAAATCTGAACGGCTGCTTTGGCAAAAAGTGACCACCAAACACAAACGTTGAATCATTCTGGGATTTATCTGCACCAAATGGCGATCCATCTGCATTAAACAAAGCCTGCTGCAACGAGAGTCAGCTGTTTGTTTATTCTTTAGGACCTCTCACATAAAAATGTATTATGAGCGGGTTAAATTGCAAGATTTCCACTCCTAATATTTAATCAGTGGCTACTTGAGATGTTCAGCTGGATATAAAGTCATAAATAATGTGGCCTACAACCCTGACTTTGGCATTAAATGACATATAATGTATAGATGATATATAAAACAACACAAGCATGATACAATGATCACATTCTGCAGAGCTCTTCAACTTGGTTTTTGCACATTTTAAATGATGTTTAACAGCCAGACAGGGAGGAACAGGATCAACTGTTATCTGATAACTTTATTATCAAGTTAAAAAAGACAATGAATTACAATATTTACAGAATATCCAGAGATAAATGGAATAAAATTGTAAACAATCATTCTAGGCAACATCACAACCCACCATCAGGTAATCAAATTCATAGGAAAAAAAGGCAAGAAGGAGAGATTCTAGTTTCAAACTATGGAGACAACAGTCTGAAAAGAGAAATGCATTGGAAACAAACTAAACATATATACAGGTATCCAGTGTGTCTTCAGCAGGGGGTTCACTTTTGGTAAACTGGGAATATTACAGTCTAGAGACTGCACACAGTGAAAGATTCATAGTCTTTTTTTTTTTTTTTTAATAAAATGATCACAGAACAACAAAGAATGTCAGGTTGACTGCTTCGTTACCAGATTGTCCCGATTCATCACCATCCTCTGGTTCTGAGGCGACAAGCTGCCTCACAAAGCTTATTTCTACAACAACTACACTCAAAAGGGTCGACTTTAAGGGAGATACGAGCTGGTTCTGGAAAACAAAACAACAACAAAAAGAAAAACAGAAACAGTTTCATATTCAGCACGGACTCTAATGGTTTTGAGGGCCGAGGTGTCAGATAAGGAGCGCCGTCTTCTTGGAGGAAGTTTCCCTTTCAGACAGAAGACAGTGGAGTGTCGGATTTAGTTCTGGACGACGGATGGTCTGGAGCTCATCTGAAGGCTGAGCAGAAACCCAGATGGTAGCGAAGCTCAAAGAAGGAGCAAGCAGCTCAGGTAAAAACGCTCCCACAGGAACTATTATTTGTACGTCTCATCTTCCTTTGCCATCTGTTAATTCTTCACAATAAAAAACCCTGTGTGTTAATTAGTGAAAGGCTGCATACATTTCCTTTTACGTAGACTTTCGTACAAACACACCACGCTTTCTTTCTGTTCTGCTCAATTTCAGTACAAAAAGAGACATTTTTCAACCAGATATTGTACAACAGCTACAGTATGTTGGATTTAGGACTAGGAGCCCATAAAGGTTAGCTATCGTTTATATATATTTTCATAAAAAATAAAAGAAAACATGAAAACAACTAAAGGAAAATACCATTTTCTGAAACACCACAGTTCAAACATTTAACAAGTCATTTATTTTCCTATACATGGCTGCAAACATGTCCTGGGTTCTAGAACGGTAATCCAAAAATTCTATGATCCAAACCCATTTTCATTATTCCCATTAAGAGTTCTTTGCAAGAAAAAAAAATCACAGCAGCAGACACAGCAGGCTTAGTAAATGTTTGGTACCGAGAACACAGTAACATGTTCCTCCACATGTTAGATACCAGAGAAATCCGCTGTTCTTTAACGTTCTTTATCCATCTCTCTGGAAGTGGGACTCAAAAATTGAAATGGTGTTCAGAAATTTGACTTAATCGTTCGCTCCTCATAAGGCTTTAGGGCATTCAAGCAGCAACTTCCAACGAATACAATCTCTGCTTAAAAAAAAACATTAACAATAAGAGAACTTATTGTTATAAAACACAGAATGAGAATGTAACAGTACTTTTTTTAAAAAATCTTCAAAAAGTCAGTCATAGATATGTGTGAAGAGGATGTTTTAGGACTTTCTGCTTGGTTTACACTCGTCTTTTCAGTGTTTCAAACCTGGATCGTGGACTACAGCAGAACACGGCTTCAGCGATAACTTAAAGAGGAGATGTTCTGAGCCAGATTTCATACTGTGACCCATGTCTGCTAATCGGGCAAACGTAGCTCCAAACATAAATGCTAACATTTAATTTGTCCAAATGACAAAAAGCTGCAAATAAATTAAAAAACAGCTGCATTCCTTCTATAATTACCATTTTCTTGTTAAGAAACTGATTAAAAGCTGTTAGCATAAAAAAAAGTCCACGGTTGCATCTTAAATTCTAGATTAGCTCCAAAAATGTATAAAATAATCAAACCAGTGCTTTAAAAGGATCTCCTTGGGTCAGTTTATGAACAGTCAGTTCACTGAACAGCCTCATTTATGAGAAAGGGAGAATAGTTCTGACTACACTGATTAGCTAACGGCTAGCCAGAGTAAGGCTAATTCTAAAGATATGGAGAATCTGGGAAGTTTCTTCAAAATCAGATGTTGTTTTAACTTTAAACAACTAATCTCAAAGATTTTCTGATAGTTTATGAAAAATCTTTCCTTAAAAGTCACTGTTATTCCACTAAGCAGGAGGTGCTACAGGTAGCTAGCTCTGCTGTAAAACCTACATGCAAAACTGTTGCATGGTTGTTTCTCTTTTTTTTAAATGCATTTTGCTCACAAATCTATAAAAGGTAAAACACCAACTGCCCATATCCTTAAAATAATTTTACTCTTTTCTGATGTAATCAAACTGGATTCGCTTTAATCTGATCTCCATTCATTGGAGTCACTTTGCTAAGGAGTCTACGTCATGTTATATTTAGAGAATATTTGTGTGTATTTATTTTAAAACAATCTGTGTGTTTCTTACAGCGGTTTAAATAATGTAATACATCGGCCCTTTAGAGCAGTTACAGTAAGGCACTTAACTCAACGGTATCAAAACACAGCCGAGGTGGACTGAACCGGTCCGATCCAGTGCGCTGAGAAGACGAGTGTGACCTTTATCCAGACTAAGAGACCCTAACTGTTCAGGTCCACGCTAAACTTAAACGGAAGTGGATAAACTCGTGACACCTTAAACTGATTTTGTGTTTAGGTTAATTTGATCGATAGAACGTGACACACAAAAAAAAAAAAAACCTGTGTTTTTCCTATGATTTCATCAGTGACAGAGACAACAGAAGTACAGTAAAACGAACCGGGCGTCAAAGGTCGAAGGCTTATACTTAGTATAATATAAAGGGACGTAGAATATAGCAATTTGCTACAGAAACTGGGGCAAACGTTTAAAATCTCTACAAATGAAGAAAAACGACATGATTTTACTAAAATAGATAAGGTGCAATTCTTCGTTAAAGGAACATTTTCACACATTTACCACAAAATGGAAAAAAAACTAAACAAAAACAAAAAGAAGTCTCAAATTTCACCAAGAAATTAGAACTGGTAGCTCTTTAGTGGGCCGTTGTTGTAAAAGCTTTCATATATTGTTTGTTAGAAGTGAATTCACAGAACCCCTGTTGTGTCGGATCAGGGTGGCGCTTACAGTAAAAAGGTGCTTGAAATAATAATAATAATAATAAAATGCTGAATTTAGTTCCTCAGTTTGGACAATAGTCTTCATAAATAGCTTCGTTTTGTCGAGGTGGGACCTTTCACTGCAGATTTGACCAGAATGTCAGCAATAAAGAGTTCTGTTCACTATTGGTTACCAATATATTAAGATCTGTCCAACGGGACTGCCCATTTAAAGAGCTCAACCTATGCAGCACAACCTAATACTTATATATGTAACACCTAAAATCTACTAATGCACCAACTGAAAAAAAGTCACTTTTCTTTAAAAGTTTGAGCCTCTTTGTTCCCTCTTGACGTTCCTCTTCAGCGTTTGCTCGTGTTCTAGCACAGAATCCAGAGAGGCCACCATCAGTTCAATCAGACTGTTCATCCTTTTTGGTGTAAAGCATTTCTTTGTCTTCCACGCTCTGGCTTTGACTCGTCAGTGAAAGATCAGCAGTGTTTTCTTCCTCTTTGCTGTTGCTGGCCTGGTCCAATAGCGATTCTGAGAGCACAGACGAGCCTGTGGAAGATGAAGCTGAGGCCTCTATTGCTGAAGTGGAGCTGTTGTCCAGGCGACTGTTGTTGACCACCCTAAAGATGGAGGAGGGACAGGAAGCAGGGAGATGTGAGAATAAATAGAAGATACACTAATTCTGGACAACTCCTGACATATTAGACATATTAGAAATACAAATATTTTGTTTATGACTGTAAATAAAAACCTCCACATTGAGCTGATTGTAGGGAAACTACAACCCCTCACACACACACAGAGAGAGAGAGAGGAGAAAAGCACTGACATGCCGTGTCGAAGGACGTGTCTCTCCCATTCAAGGCTGTTGGTGAAGCAGCGGCCACAGAACTCACAGGGAAGACGCTTCTCTCCACTGCTTGGCCCAGATCCAGTGCTGGTAGGAGATGCAAGGACTTCTGGGAAATGAAGTTCAAACAAGTGGATCGTGTTTAGACAGCAGGAAGTTTTTCATCAAGCAAGTGTTTTAGCTACTCGATGAGGACTAACCTTCCTGGGCTGGTTTCTCCTGCACCACCTCCTCGACCTCCTCCTTCTGCTCCTCTTCCTCCTCTTCTTGCTCCTCCTCCTCCTCCTCCTCCTCCTCTTCTTCTTCCTCGCCCTCATTCTCCTCCTCTCTGATGTCATCCTCCGTGTCTTTACCGTCCATCTCTCCCCGGTCGTCCACCATGTTCTCAATCATTTCCATCCCTTCGTCGTCATCCTCCAGCTCCTCCTCTCCATCCATCTCCTCCTCGTCGTCCTCCTCCTCTTCCTCCAGACAGGCTGGTCCATCGACTGCCATCTCCATCATTTCTTGCCCCTCTTCCTCGTCTGTGCTGCTGCCTTGATCGTTAGTCATCTCCAGCTGGTCCAGGTTGACTTGGCCCATCAGCTCAAAGTTACGGATCACCTGATCAGAAACAGGATGTATCTTTTTCAGCTTTTAATAAATGCTTTAAACTCTTTGATGGCATCAAAACCAGTTATTTATGAGATTTAAACTTTATTTTTATAAAGAAACTGAATTAACAAGGAAACACACGTTTCTGATCAAAATTCGCCTCAGCTTTAAGTTGCTGTATTTCATTGGCTGCTCTTTGTTGTTTATTTGATCAAACTACAGTATGTCTTTAACTGACTTTATGCTCAAGACGCAGATGCTCCTCGAGCTGGCTGCGGCGGCTGCTGTCATAGTAGCAGAGCTGGCACTGGTAGGGCTTGATCTCGTCGTGCTTCTGCAGGTGGAGCTGCAGCGCCTGGTCACTGGAGCAAGTGAAGGTGCATCTGTGGCAACGGAACACCAGACCCTCGAGGTGGCGAGACAGCTTGGAGCGGCTGACCTCCAGAGGGGCCACACGCTCTTCTGTTGGAGGGAAAGTAGAATAGGGATTAATTGTAGGTGAGCTGGGAGAGGGGAGGGAGAACTGCTGCAGAGGTGACTGTGAAATGCAACAGTTGCAATTCATCAAACAATGTGATGCACTGTTGTGGATAAAAGCAAGTAGAGCACAATCACTTCCTGGAGTCTCCACAACACCATGGAGTTGCCAGGCAACCAGTGAGACTCCAGGCCAACAAACCATGCAGAAGTAGCAGTCTGACACGCTTCAAGCTAACCCTCTAATGTTTACGTCTGCGCTTGACAGCTCTGCATCCATGAGAAACGAAATGATAAACGCAGTTCTTTTTTTAATCTAATTTTTATATTTATATTAAATAGATGAACAATAAAAGCTTTGGAGAAACAGAACTATTTGCACTGAATTCCACAGGCAGAAAAACAAACATTTAGGTCAAATTAAAACTGTTAAATGCATCAAGTGCAAAAATACAAAACAGCTTATGAAACGTCTGCAAATTTATGAGATTTATTTTTAAGACAGTTGACAGAATTATAACTTTTTATAAAAGAAACAAATGACTTCTGTTTAAGATAAAACTATAAAAACTTTTTTTTAACTTTGTTATGATCATCTGTTGATTTTCAGGACTCTTTTTTAATATAAAAAAGAATAAATGAGGTTTAAAAGGAGAAAAATAAATGATAATTCAGTTCTGATGGTCAAACATAAAAAATAACAGCCAAGAAAAGATTTAGAGGCAAGTCAGATTTTACAAAACAAACCAAACAGAAGTGTTTTTACAATAATTATAATAATTAATCTCCATGAAATAAACAGGAAGAGTTAGCGTTGATTTACCTAATAAATACACGATATTATATTAAGCCTTCTGCAGTTATTTTCTGACCTTTGTGCAGAATGATGTGGTCGATCATGTTGCTCTTTTGTTTGGTGTGGTACAGGCAGAGAGGACAGCGCAGGTCTTTAGATATATCCTCTGGTGTAATACTGTTGTGACCTGCCTCCACGTGCATGGTGAAATTATTCCTGATTCATAAAGGAAAACATTTGTTTTGCAACACGCCTTATTATTTTATTTGGAACAAACAAAGTGCAGTAAACGCCAGGAGTGCCTCTGACCTGTAGCAGGTGAAAAAGGAGCAGTCTTTGCACTTGAAGAGCTTCTTGCCACCGTGGCGGTCCCTGTAGTGCCGACGGAGGCTCTGCATGTATCCCGAGCTGAACTCGCAGAACTCACACATGAGGATGGCTTCCGGACGACTGTCGAACATCGACGAGAGAGACGATTTGGGGCTGGAAGACATGTGGCTGCGGGACGCCAGCTTGAAATGACTAAGCTGCTGACGGACATCAGCTGGCTCCAGGTACGAGGGATCTGAGAGAGGAGAAAAGAACGTTTTTGCTTTTTATGCCTTGTGTCAAAAACACCATCTGTAACCATAAGTTCTGTTAAGGTGGTGTGCTACATTTAATCTCAGCTCTAAATGAGCAGAATTTAATTTCACATATCAAAACTTCTGTCATAAAAACACTTAAATAGATTTTAATCACCATATTTGCTGCAATTAATATGTTCTCAAAACTTTAAGAGTGAAGACGTTCAGCTGATAAAAATGAATAATAAATCATTAATTAATTGTTTTTGTTAATTGCCTGTGTTATTGTGTAGCTATCTAAACATCCTCAGTCCACTTAAACGTGACTTTTACAAGCTGCCTGCATTAGATCATTTCTGCAGATTTGTCAGCAGCACGTTCACGCCGCCATTCTTCTGCTCCACCACGCCTCGAAGCAGTTTTGTCAGATTCTTGTCCGGTGACTGGGAGCGCACACTCATGAGATCAGTTTGAGACAACCTTTGCACAGTCAGGACGGTAAGTCATCAGGGTAAAGGTCAAGAGCTGCCATGAACACGTGCACGATCCTCAGATCAGATGTGACATCTGAACAATTACTGATTAGCGCCGAGGGACCCAAAGCGTGCTAAGAAACGCGAGAGCTGAAGCTAACGTCTACCAGAGGAATTTGAGATTTATCACAGCAGTTTGGGTTTTTGCAATCTGGGTGAGCTGGTTTTCCTTGCAGCCTCTGCAGGATGGACTCTGACATTATAGAAAAATCTGGAGACTAAAACCATCAAACCGGGCCGTCTTGCATCAAAGGTCTAGACTTAGATCACAATGTACCCCCATCTGGATAACTGACAGGAACATTTACTAAAACTCCGAGCACGTATCTGCATTTTTCAGACAGTTCCAGTACTTGATTGGTTGCAATATTTGATAAAAGGCCAGCAGTGTGCAGAAGTTGAAGCGTGTCTCTCTGACAGAGAGCTTACACCCAACGTTCTCCCCTTCTCACTTATACAGAAGTGTAACTGTGACTGTCAGCACCACCTTCCTCCTTCCCTTCTCTCATGAGACTGTGATATCAGTGATTGAGCTCATATCCTTGTCCTACTTTGAGCCTCCAACACATCAATAAGTAAACTGAAGTGACACTAATAGAATATGTACCCATGTGAAAAATGCCTCATTCAGCACTCAGTGCAGGAGATGGCATGCAAAAGAAAAAAAAAAACATTTAAAAGTTGCGCCTTCTGAAATATTCGATCTAATTCCTGATGTTATTTGCAAAAGAGGCAGATATATTTACAGAACTCAAACAATGGCACATATGATTCATGCTTTTAATATCCTCTCTGCAATGTGGAGATAGATGGAGATGAGACAGCAGATAGCAAATTCTGTAGTTTGGTGATATTTCTTTTTAAGTCTTCACTGCACTGCATGAATAAAAGGTGAAAATTTGTGCTGAAGGTAAAAAAAAATAAAGTATTTGGCTTTCTTTACTTTGACACGCTAACATGTTAGCAGAAAGGGGGTCCAACTGAGGTTTTTAGTTAAATATCGGTTATAAAAGCTGAAGAATAAACAAAACAACACCTTCTGATAAATGGCTGTCTGTACTTAGACCCAAGCTAGAAGCTAAACGCTAACAATGTCCTGTTCACACACTTATATGCGTGATAGCTAACAAGTCAGCAGAGAAGCAAGTCCAAGATGCAACATGTGGAATATTTGTGTTAAGTGCTAAAGAAGCAGAGGAAAACACCACCTAGTAAATGTTTCTCTCTAGCTTTCTTTACTTAGCACTACGCTAAAAGCTAACAATGCTTTGTTCAAATGCTCACTAACAGAACAGCTAACATGTTAGCTGAGATGGGAATCCTTAAATTTAGAAAACATTAAGTATTTTTGTTAAAAGCTGAAGAAAATGAGAACATCACCTGAAAGATTGTTCTCTGCAGTTTACTTAGTCACATGCTAGAAGTTAAAAGTGCTCCTAAACAAGAAACATGCTTATTTCAAGAAGTCGTGTTAGCTATTTGTAATGTAGCATGTTAGCAGAGTAGCTAGTATGTCCAACAGAGATTTTTAAGCTTAAAAATGGTAGAATACAAAAGATGACGAAAATTCCATGCAATTCAGAGCATGTTAGTAGAGAATTATGTCCAACGGAGGTTTTTATACCATAAGAGGTGACATTTTTATGTTATAAGCTTAAGAAAAATTCTTCTGGTGGAGTATGAATTGGCCTTTAGACACATAGACGTTAAATGTTAGCAATTCCTTATTCACATTCTCAAAACAAGAAAGCTAATATTCTAATTTCAAAAATATGTGTTAACTGTGTTAATCATAACTTTAACTGGGATCTTAATGACCCAATTATATATGCCTACTCATAATTGACAATGCTAACATGCTAATTTAAAGAGGTTGTATTATCTGGGATTGTAATTTTGCAAACTGCTGAGGGTCAACTGTTCTGCGCGTATGTAATCAGACAGTGTCACATGATGTCACCAAGACCATTAAGGGTTTACTGGTTTAGAACCAGGTTAACTCATTAACAGCATTTTCAGAAAGTCAAGGTAAACACTGGTGCTGATAGAAGGACATCAAAAGGTAATCTTCACCACCAGGAACAAAAACCGGCTCTGTCTGGATCTTAGGCGTTCAGCTGAAGGTAGCGGGTTTGGCACAACAAGGAGACATTCAATATGTCAGCTCTGCTCTCTCAATGCTTCATTTGTCTTGGTGGTGCACAGCTGACAGTGGTGGATGGTTCACTGAGGAATGCTGCCCTGCTTCAGCTCCAGGGAAGATTCCACAGTTCCAGCAGCTAGGTGACAGCTGCTGCCAAGAAGAGTCTCCAAGCTAACGCTGCTGCTGCAAAACCACGAAAACACCTCAAACATGGCATCACATCAGCTTACAGCAGAGGTGTCTCCTTGGAGTGAACATATTCTGCAAAGGGAGGTGTCAAAGTCGACACTGATGTTTCAGGTGCTCAAATCTGAGCAGCCAATCTCAACAAGGGACATCACTTCATGGATTTAACGATTTTTTTAAAACAAATTCTAATTTGTTTATAGTAATAGCATGACATAATGAGGTTAAAATCTAATTTATTTGATTAGTTTTCATAAATATTCATTCACAATTTGACAAATGATACATCAGATAAACCTTGGGAATGATGAAAGTCAGTTATGAGAATAAAATCTCGTCATATTTTTGAGGCTTCAGTAGTCACTGAATTTGAATAAAAAGAAACATTTCTGTGGTGTGTGTAGCTGACGTTAACTGGATTTACTTTACTGATTTACTTGTCTTAATCATGTGCTAAATCAAGATTTATATAAACATTTATCATAAAAGAAGCCACTAAATTAGACAAGCAGCTTAAACATTTCCTCAGGCGTTAAACAACACAAACATGTAATTTAAGTAAATTAAAGTTTAAGGACGTCTATTTAAGCTACGGTATTATGAGTCATAGAGAAAAAGAAAACCCTTATCTTATCCAATCTACTAAAAATGTTAGAGCTTTCTTAATTTTGCTTGTCACTTTCATCTGACCTTATTTCTATAAAAGAATCAAACGACTTCCTACCATCTTGGGCCAAATGAGCCTGCTCGGTGTTGGAGGGTGGACGCGGGGGCCTGGTGGCGGTGTGAGCAGCCTGTGTAGCAGCTCGTAGCTTTGAGAGGGTCAAGACCTCGCCGTGGTCCCTCAGAGAATGCTCCTTCAGCTGGCTGATGGTCATAGAGGTGAAGGGGCAGGACAAGCACCTGTACGTGTGCTGCTCGCCTGAAGGAGAGCGGAAAATTGTTTGACTTTAGAATAAAAAAAAAAAGGGGGGGAAATAAATATTCTACATTTAAAATCATGATAACATGTTTCCCTTAAGCAAAGATACAACTGGTTTAGTGAGCCAGATTTGATTCAGCTGATCATTTTACGGATTACAGCTCAGTGCTGTATGTTTTTCTTTATTTATGATCGATTTACAGCATCTTGCTTCCTGTTTCTGTTCATCCTATTTCCTTATGCTTCAAAAGCACAAGCCTGAAGAGTGAAGCTAATACAGCCAAATCTGATCTGACAGAAACACGGCCTCGTCAGAAGTGGTTTGGTCGGAAAAATACTTCCTTGCTGGAAGTTGTTTTTTTCTGATAAGAACATCTTGTTCAGAGCGACAGTTCCTGATTGTATGAGGATCTTTGGATGACTAATAGCCGTTTAGTCTTCATGAACACAGCTGTAAGGTGTGTGTGTGTTTACCTGTGTGAGCCTTATGCAGGTGGCTCTTCAGGCGACTCACGTAGGCAGACTTAAAGGGGCAGAGCTTGCACTTGAAGGGCTTGTGGTGACCGTGGTGAGACTGCACGTGTCTGTCGAGGCTGTTGCAACACAAAACATTAAAAAAAAAAAGAAATAACAAAAGAGAAGATGAGATAAGGGGATTAAAAGAACTTAAAACAGCCAATGACTACATTACAAGAAGCAATAAGTCATCTACCCACAATCCCCTGCTGGGAATGAGTGTGTTAGTGCCAGTGGGGACGTTAGCTGTGTTTTTAATGCCAGCCTCCTAGGTGGCATGGGGGAATGCAGCCTCTTTCTGGGTCAGGGCGCATACAGTACAGAGGGATTACACCTGGGAGCTCAGAGGAGATGAGGATTCTCTCTTTCCATCTCGCTGTCTCTGTGTCTCTGTGGCGGATAAAACAAATCACACACCCAAAACGTCCGTCTGGCTGAAATGTTTGCCTTTCTCTCCTGGCAGGTAAGTCAGGAAATCTCAGAGAAGATTGAAGATTCGGAGGGATTGTGATCGGGTAAACAGGATGAGGTGTAAAGCGGAGCTCGGAACAAAATGAGTTCAAACAGACAGGTGATTTGACGAGCAGATGGCGTAAGAGCAGGACGGTGGAGGTTAGGAGGACTGCACGCGGAATACGTTTTACGGTCTGTGCTTACTTGTGTCTGAAGGGTGAGACGAACTGGCAGTACTGGCAGCTGTATTTGTCCTCCCGGCTGAACAGCGCCATGGCTGAGTGGCTCCTCTCATGGGACCTCAGGCCCTGCATGGACATGAAGACCCGATCGCACTGGGGACACGCGTGACCCCCCGCTGCCAAGCGCTGATTCAGCTTCCCCTCCGACACCACGGCTCTGGCGGCGGCCACGAGGGCTGCTGACCTTCCCTGAACAGCCTCAGAGTCTGGATCCAGGTTCTCCAACACAACGTCGTCCCCGTCGCTTCCAGAAGCTGCTGCTAAAGCTGCAGAGGTCTCAACGCCGTCGGCCTCAGCTGCTTCATCCTCCTCCAGGTTGCCATTAATGAGGCTCTGTGAAGGAAGGGTCAGGGGGACCTCTCTGACTTCCTGCTGCAACATAAAGAAAAGACAAGTTCATCAACATTTTCTTTGCGGGTCTTTAATTTATCTAAAAAAAAACCTTGACCTACCGAGGAATACATCGATCCCATCTTTATGTCTGAAAGCTCCTGTAGGGGATCTTTTTCACTAATTTGGCTACAAACTTATTCCTATTTAGCTCTGATTGGAGAGATTAATGATGATGATATGTTATAAATATAAAACCTTAAAGCGGCACTCTGGAGCATTTTTCTCTGTATCAAAGTTTTCTAAATGTTTTAAATGATATTTCAGGTCTAAACTATGATCTATGGGTTGAGTTCCACAACATCTGTCATTCTGATGAAGACCCTCCTTCCTCCAAGAGACCCCTTTCCATTATTTCTTGCCGCCGACATTTTTCAGCCAATGAAATTCAAATTTCTGCATTCTCTCAACATGCACGCGCATCGACCAAACCTGTACCAGTAGGGGGCGCTGTCGTACAGGACGCTCCGTGTGTTTCTCTGCCGTCTCAGCCGTTCACTGAGGACTCACGGCTCATTTCTACTAAAAACCTACCCATTCTCCAGCTAAAGACGGATTTATTTTTATTTTTAAACCTTTCACCTCACAGAATGGCAAGGCTTGACAGGATTATGCGTTTATTTTGGTCAGAAAGTTCATCCAGGGCCGAGTCAAGTTCAGCTTCAGAGTCCAGCAGCAGCTCTCTGCTAACAGAGCTAATATCAGAAGCAGCAGGGACAGAGAGGGCTCATCAGACCCTCGTAGTGTTGTTGGAATAAGATTGTGAACTGTGAGTGATTAAACCCTACACATTGAGCTGTACAGTTCATGTCCGAAGTATATGCGCCGCGTGCACGCGCGCACACGCGATCGGACGCGCGTGTCGAGATGTTTTGAGGAGGAGCCTTTGGACGCTAGATTCAAAAACTGCTCTCCTGATGAAATCCTCCGGAGTGTTGCTTTAAGTTGTACATCATTTCCCAAAAAGTTACACAAAACAAAACCTCTCCATCTGATCATCCCTGATCTGCTGGACTCCAGCCATCATGAGCCCACAGACAATCACTGTGACTTTTTTTATTGCCTGAAGGAAACTCATTCTTTCTGTGGAAGGACCTGACCTTGCACTCCATGCAACCATAAATAAGATGTGGCATCCACAGGCCCTACGTTGCCATCAAGTCCCCGAACTCCCAAACAGAATGCTCCCTATAAGAAACCAGAAGACTTTCTCTAAAACTGCATTTTCTCTGCTCCAAACGTAAAATGGAACTTTTGCAGATGCTCATAATTATCCTATTGTGGATCATGAACACAGGCAGACAGGTAAATACCATTATAATAAGAATAAACATGAGATTCAAACTGATTTGGCTGAAGTTCTAACCAGAAGCTTCAAAATAAGAAACTCAGATTTATTAAAACAGATCAGTGCAGCATCACAAAGACGAGTCAATGCTGATCAGTTAGTCAAAAAATGTATGTTTCAAGTTCATTTTAACACTGTGGGAATAATATTTGCACAGAATCTCATCTTATTGGAGCAGAATTCAGTAAATAATCAGTAGACATGTAGAACAAACAATCTATGAGCAGCTGTCTTATTTCAAATTAAAACTCTCTGTCAGGTGCTGATTAAGTTGTTTTATTATTTTATTGTCATCAGGATTACTGACATTTGTACAACAGCAAGCAGGAACACATGGACTTCAATCTACACTATTATTCAAGTGTTTTTATGTTAGATTTTTAAAAAAATAAAATTTAAATTGTAATAAATAAAACGAAAGCTAATCAATGCTGTGGCAGCAACCTTTACAGCTTCTTTTTCTCCAAAAGAAAACATGAACAATTTATGAATTTAGTTAAAATAAGGCAGCCATGGTTACAAGTTATTTTAATATCCTTACCACAAAATCACGTTTTTATTTGTTTTCATTATAATAAAACTTATGTTCTAGTAATAGCAGGTTAGTTCATCTAATTATCTTTTTGAATAAAATAGATGACTGCTATCTCATAAAATCAAGGCCAGACAAATATGAGCAATCCTAAACAGTGCTGGGTTTAATCGATCATTTTTATTTGATCGGCATGAAAGTTATAATAAAACAAACTGAATATATTTAGTCTGGAAAGATGAGAGGTAGACAAACATCTGTTTCCTCTTTTTCAGCCACATATACTGTAGTTCATAAATCTGAAAAAATGGCTGCTACTCCTGATACCTGATGCCATGTGGAAACCTCCTTACAATTATGAGATGATAAAACAATCAACTCAAGAGCTTGAGATAGCATTGAAGTAAAGCTGAAATGCTCACTAATAAATCAAATATCTTCTCCTACCTTGACGTGACCCTCTTTGGCTTCTCCGTACTGGACATGCTTCCTAAGGTGGTTGCAGATCGCTCGGAGGGTCGGGTGTACCTCTGCACAGAAGTTGCACCTAAATCCTACAGGGGTGTTATTGGTAAGGCTTTCCTAATAAGAAAAAAACACAAAAAGAATCAGTTTTAGTCACTGTTCTTTCACGTTTTCGAAAAAAGAAAATATCAGTAAAATTATGTTAATAAACAAGCTATATTAGCAAACATATTTGTCATAATTTAAATTAAAATGTCATTATTTTCTAACAAGTCAGATCAACAATTTGTTTAATTAAAAACCTAAAACTCCTTAAACAGTTGAATCTTCCCTGATACTTTTAATGGCAGAATTTTACATTGTGATGATGGAGTTACAGCTGTTTTGGTCAAATCCTAAAAACAATGTTGCAAAAGTGCAATCTGTTCGAGCTGTTAGACGACTCTCAGCTACTTCCAATAAAATCTTTAGTTCAATATCTGTGAAATCTCTGAGACATTTTTGTGTTTGCTAATTTCAGGTAGCTGCAGTGGCCATCTTGAATGACCTTAAAAGTGAATCTGTTATAGATGTACATCCAGTGATTACTTTCTGAGAGTTTCATTAAAATCAGTCCAGTGGTTCATGAGATATTTAGCAAACAGACACACAGAAACAGGCAAAAACAGTATGGTGGCAAGGCAATAATAAACTCATAATGAAGCCATATGTATTCCCACCCACTGTTACATAAACACAGAGAAGGGGCAAACTGTAGTTAACACTAGTTATATAAACTTCAAGAAATTCTTTACATTATTTTAAAGTTTTCTGAGATTCCTTACCTTCTCAAGCGTATTCTCTCGGAGGTCTCCGTGTTTCTGCTTGGTGAGAAGCTTCTTCTTTCTCTCCTGCTTCATGATCCTCTTCTCGAACTCCACAGTGTGATGGAGAAGATGCTCAGCCAGAGCAGGGAGAGACATGAACTTCAACTCACAGTGAGAACACTGATAAAACTCCAGCTCCTCATCCTCAGGATCAGACGACACTGAAAAGTCCCTCTTCAAGTCTATGCTGTGGTGGTCGTTGTAGTGCATAGATAGCAGCTGTCCCGTGTTAAAGGACAACCGGAAGCATTTCATACACTTGAACGGCAGCCAGTCAGCATCGCTGTCCTGCTCCGACTCAGGTTCTGGCTCCGGTTTGTGACCCTCCATCACTTCCTTGTCTTCTTCATCCAGCTCACTGTCTGCAACCTTCTCCGGCTCTTTGGTATAAATTACCGTGAAGTAACGACCGAGTTTGCTTGAGTGTTGCTTCTTAGGGAAGACACCTGGGTGGCGTTTAATGTAGTGTGAAACAATGCTCTTTCTGCTGAACGCCTGGAAACCGCAAAGGTTGCACTGACGTCGCTCCACAGCCAAACGTAGCTCTTCGCTCATCTCTGAACATTCTGCCTCCAGTGGAGGCTGTGCCAGCACTTTGCTGGGCTTTTCACTTATGGTCTTAGAGGCTGCCAGACAGTGAGTGTAATAGGCGTCGATGTCGTGCCTCTTCTGGTAGTGCGCTGCCAGGCCTTTGCGTATAGGGTTTGTGTATGAGCACAGAGCACATTTGAAGACGTTATTTTTCCCCTCTGGTTGAGCACGAACATTGTTGTGTTTGATGCGGTAGTGGCGAGCAATGCCCTTCCTTGTTGAGCAAAAATACTTGCAAAGCTGACACTTGAACACAGCATGTTTCTCTGGCTTATTGATGGGCAGCTGGGAGAGAGCGTAGTCCAATTCACTCACCTCCTGGACTTTTGATGTGCTGGACATATTATTGGCACTGCATTCAGCCACTGGCTCTAGATCTTTAGTAAAGGAGAAATTAGTGAGAGATGCCGAGAACATATCAGAGGCCGACTGGTTGTGATATTTCTCATAATGGATTTTGAGTTTCTCCAGCGTCCCATGCGTATACGGACACATTTTGCATCTGTACGCTCCGTAGCCCTGCCTTTGGGTTTTGAACTTGTCATCTCCTTCGTGCAACTCTGTGATGTGCTCTATATCGTCAGCAAAATCTTCTGCAGTGACTTTCACTAATGGGTGTCGCTTCTGATAGTGAGTTAGGACTCCGTGGATGCGGGAGTTGACGTACGGACAGTGACGACATTTATATACAGAGCTGGGGTTGATGTCTGCTTCCTGTGCAAAATCGGCAGCTTTTACTTTCATGCCTGGGTGTTTCTTGCCATAGTGAGTGAGCAGACCATGGAGGCTGTTATACTCTGACAAACATACAGTACACTGATAAGGATTATTAGAAATGGAAAGGCGTGGGTGGGAAGGGTGGGGATTGAGTTCTTGAGACGGAGTAACAATGACAAGCTCCCCATCGTCAAGTTGGCAATTCAGAGACGCGTGTTCATTGGCAATCTGCTGGTGAATGCTTTCAGGTGAGCCGTTCCCTTTGATGATATCCAAAAGTACAGATTCGTCCTCTTTGATGGCCCAGGGGTGGACAGCCTGATAGTGACTAGTGATGTCCCATATCGTAAGAGCCTCAAAAGCACAGTCTTTACATTTGTAATGTTTTGTTTCCATATTACCCCCTTGTTGGGTGGTTTCAGGCCCAGCCCACAACTTGCTAGCCATGTATGCATAATCAACATTATGCTCAGGGTGGCGTCTTTGGTAGTGAAGCAACAGACCTTGGGGATCAGAATGAGAGTAAATACACCACTCGCAGTGGTAGCCTGCCTCTAGTATGCCATCTTGGTAAGCCCAATGTAAAATGGTCATGGCGGTGGCTTTTACCGTGGGGTGCTCCTTCTTTAGATGCTTCTTGAGAGCATAGACATAAGGGGTTGTAAAGGAACAGTGTCTGCACTTAAGGGAGCGCAAAGGTGCAGCGTTTTCAGGGTCTTGAGAAGTTGTGATTGCTGCGGAGGAAATGCCGCCGGACTGGACCATCTGCGCTCGCTCACGTTGACTCCTGACAACCGCGGTGTGACGACGCACAAGGTCAGCGTTGGCCTTGGTTTCTCTGTGCTTTTTCTGGTAGTGGATAAGCACTCCTTTTACAGTGCGGTTACCGTAATCACAGTGCTGACAGAAGAACAGCTCATCTTCACCCTTTTCGCCACCCCCTGCCTTAGGACTTGAGCTACTGGAGCCGTTGTGGCCGTTATTTTGAAACTGCTTAAAAAACTGTTTGGGAGCTGCAATTTGCAATTCATCCATTAATTTCATCAAACCAGGGGTGGGAGGACCGTGTTTGATATATTTAGCTGTCACTTTCACTTCTGGGTGTCTTTTTTGGTAATGAACCAACACACCGACAACGGATCTGTTGCTGTACACACAGTGTTTACAGTAGTACGTGTCATCCTCTGATCCATACACTGATGCATTCGATTGCTTTGGAGTGGAGGTAAACATGCCAGGGCTGAAGGAGGAGTTGGCTGCAGGCTGGGACTGATCCACTGAGATCAACTTCATGGATTTCTGTATGCGGAAATAAGACGCTTTCTGCTCTGGGTGCTTCTTCTGGTAGTGGACCAACACCGAGTGCATGTTGGGGCTAGCAAAGGAACACACATCACAGTCATAGACCACCACATTACCACTCACGCTTTCTTTCAGAGTTTCTGCCTCAGCACTAGTTTCAGGGGACTTGGGAGCAGTTTTCATCACCGGGCTGGAGGAGGACCGTGCTGCTGAAGAGGATGAGGTAAAACTCTTGGGGCCAGAGTTTAAGATTTCCCTCAGAGTTTGTGATTCACTTGTTTTGGGAGACTGCTCTACGATATAGCTAGAGAAGATCATTGCGTTGTTGATCTTCACAGTAGGATGCATTCTTTGGTAATGGGGCATCAGACTCCTAACGTTGGGGCTTGTGTATGAACAAAAGCGGCACATGTACAGCAGGTGAGGTTGGTTGAAGTTTAGCACGTTGCTTGACTCAGGGTGGTGCTCCATGTAGTGTTGATGCAAATCA
This sequence comes from Callopanchax toddi, assembly GCA_006937965.1. Taxonomy (NCBI): domain Eukaryota; kingdom Metazoa; phylum Chordata; class Actinopteri; order Cyprinodontiformes; family Nothobranchiidae; genus Callopanchax; species Callopanchax toddi. The sequence goes on from SSNR01000013.1 coordinate 3,764,042, forward strand.
TTGTAATTATTGTATTCAATGTAGCACTCCAAACAGCGGAAGACTGCACTCTGGTCTTCAGGGTCCAGGATGTACTTAAAGCTGAACTTAATGTACGGGTGCATCCTCTGGTAGTGGGTACTGACGCTCCGGGCTGACTTGTTGTGGTAATCACAGTGTTTGCAGTAGAACCGTGTGGTTCCAGGATCTTCTGGATAGTCCAGGTTCTCATGGACGGTGCCATCACTGGCATCGACTGAGATATTTTCACTGTCATCTGAGAGAGTCAGGGATATAGGGATGCTTCTAGGCTTTGACTTAGGGTTGCTTTTTCTTTTCCCAATCCTGCCTTCATGGGAAACTGCTGATTCTCTATGAAGATGTTGCATGCTGTAAGCAAAGATGGGATTGTTGTTGTCATGGGGTCTGCTCTCATCAGCACTGACATTTTCTCCAGCGTCTTCATCATCCATCTCATCCAGATTTATAATCATGTCCTGCTGGCTTTGGCTTATCTTACTTTGAAGGTTGCTGGCAATTTCATCTATTCTGGTTCTTTTTTTGACTGAGGACAAATCCAAAGGCAAGTCATTAATGGACTTCCTGGCTCTTTTCCCTGAAACTAAGGGCTTTTTGGTGACAAGTCCTAAAATGGGTGTCTGGGTTTTTTGTAGAAAGACCGGAGAAGCTTCGGCTTCAGAATCTGGCTGGTCAGTCATTTGAGTTTCAAAGGCGGTAGAATCTAGGTCATCACAGTAGAAATGCTTGTGCTGCTGGTGGACCCTCAGACCTTTCAGAGTGGTGGTAGAAAAGCTGCAAAGAGTACAGCGATGAGGGTTCTGCTGGTCGCTTGATGTGCTGGTTGTCTTTTTTCCATTTACCCTGGAGCTAACACTCCCTCCATTAACTGGCTCTGTGCTGCTGTCATTCTGCGGCTCGGGGCTATCGCCTGTAAGGTCCAGTGTCTCTAAATCTGAGGGGTTGTGGCTCTGCTTGTGCGTGGTTAATTTCTGGGAGCTGGTGCAAATGAATGGGCACTCGTCACATTTGAAGACGGTGGTTTTGCCAGAGAGGTGAATGTTTTCGATGTGGCGTGAGATGCTCCGCCTGTGCATGGTAAGGAAGGAGCAGAAGGGGCACTGAAATCGGTTCATGTACTTCCTGAAGGGTATTCCTTTAGTTTCCAGTAATTTGTTATCAACGTCCGTTAATAGCTGCTTCGCATCTGCAGACAGGGTCCCAGTGTAGCTGGGATCGTCTATATCACCCAACTCTTCATCGTCATCATCGTCCTCTAAGCTGCTCCTCGAGTCGTCCTCGTTGACTAAGCTGGCATCCATTTCTCTGACACTGTTGGGGACATCAGACGAGGCAAACCTCTTTGATAAAATAGAAGAACCTGTGCTGTTGGGCGTAACCGCGCTTATCTGCTGCGCGTACTGCATCGATGAGATTTCTGTGACTGACTTTTCCGAGGCGTTCTCCGATGTTTTCTCCACTGAATCCTCCTGTTCGGTAAAATTAACCTTTGATCTAGTTGGACTTTGGGGAGATGGGGGAGAATCTGCTTTGGGTGAGCTCGCACTTGGCTCCCCCTCTGGTTCCTCAGCGCTGGAAATGATCTTAACCTCGTCGCCGTGTTCCTTCACCAGGTGATCGGTCCAGATGTCCTTCTGGTCTGTCTGATAGTCGCACCATTCACAGGGAAACATTCCTTTCTCGGTTCCGCTAGCTGCATCAGATTCCTCCTCACTCTCAATGTTCTCTGGCGCATCCTCTGCGTTTTCGGAAGGAGCTTTGCTATGATACATCAGTTGGTGTTTCAGTATTCTTGCTTTGCGGGGAGACTTGTATTTGCAATACTGACAGGAGTACACTTTTGAATGATCATTGTGCATTATTATGGTGTAGCTGGGCTGCTTGGAGTTCTCTGAGGAGATGCTTGCATCTGAATCATCCTCTGTTACATTATGCACCTTTTTGGTGTGATTTCTTAAGAAAGACTTTGATCTGAAGTAACGAACGCAGAACTTGCACTGGTAAAACGGAAGAAGGGTTTCAGCAGACTGCTTTTGTGATCCTTTATTGGGGCCATCGGCGGAGTTGGGGCCTAAAATAGAAACAAAATATATGAAACGTCTGACACAATAAATGTTTATCCTACTAAATGAAATGCATGATCACTCTGCTCCGGGAAGTTGTTTGAAACAGATGAAGAAGTGTTTCTTAATCCTAAATAAAAATAACAGCAACATCTGATTATTTTGTTAAGCATACTCATTCCAGCTTTAGAAGGCGGGTAATCCTTGTCATCCTTATCCTCATTTTCCTCCTCTTCCTCCTCGTCCTCATCCTCCTCTCTCAGAGAGTCAGACTCATCTGCATCCGAAGGCTGCAGGAAAGCAGTGTGCACTTCCTGAATGTGAGTCTTCAAGTCATCGTATGACTCGGCACGGAAGTCACAGCCGTCGCACTGCAACACCTCCATCACTGAAAAGGGGGGAGAACTCCCTGGAAAATCAGGGAAACCTGCAAAGAAAAAGAGAACAAATCATCAGCATGTTCAAACGTGATTTGCATAGATATATATATTTATTCTTGTTACAAAGACTTTGTGGCTCAGATCATCCTGAAGAAGTAAATCAGAGTATTAATTTGTGCCCTTTCAAAACCATAAGCTTAGTTATAATCTTAGATGATTACAAATGATGATTCCTGCTGTGAACAATGAATAATCAAGTGCTAGATGTTGACACACTTTTGCACTTAAAGAGCAAGACAATGCACCGGAGGAAAAACTGTGATTCGACTCCTGACATGAAACACGTCATTTAAAATAATTAGGAAACTGGTGATATATTTAAAGGTATATGGAACCATTAGAAACACATTTTAAAGAGGTCTGTGCTGTGAAAATTTTATTTAATTTTTACAACAAAACCTTAATGAGTGTTTTATTTTTTAACATCTAAAATATTTTATTTATGAGCTCTGATGCTTCAACATAGCAAAGCAGAAAGAATCAGCAGATGCTGCAGGTTGACTTTTTTAAGCGTTGCATTATTCCAAGAACAATGGAGGGACCGAGGAGGGATTATGGCTTCATTTGTCCTATTTTTTTTTACCTTGGGTTAAGCAACAGCTGGAGAGCAGCCTCATGGCTCGGTATTTAGAGCAGACGATTCCATCTGACTGTATTAACTGCCCTGAAGACACACAAGGAACGAAGGCTTTTATATGTTTGGACGTCTCGGCTGTTCTGACATGACTGGAAAGAATAAAAACTGTTGGTTTGATTTTCTTCTTCAAGCCTTTCTATCGAATCATCGGTCATTTTGTCCTAAACGCACATGAAACCTGCAAAAAGAACTTGCAGCTATCCTACACTATTAGAGTTATAGGCCACCCTTTGATTTTTTGACAATAACAAGAATATCTCCTGTGATCTTTTTCAAAGTATGGCACTTTTGCAGCAGTAACTTCAAACTATATTCACATATGACTTTATTTAGTGATTAGAAAATACCTCTATAAAAACTGTGGTTTGTCTTTAGCAAACTGAGCACTCTTCATCTGGAAATATCTTAAATAATACATACAAGAACAAGAAGATAATTTCTCTCCTAGCGACCAAGAGAATCACCCTCTCAGAGCGATCTGAGGTAGCACAGGTTTAAAGGGCACTTGTGTGCAGGCTTCAATTTCCAGAGTCAAGGACAACATCCATCTTTTATATACATTCAAACACTGAAAGCACTCCTCAGCAGACAGGAAACAGACAGCAGTCTGCTTTAGTGAATAAAAATGAACAATCACAAAGTAATAATGGTCAGTTCCTCTAAGGAGAGAGCAAACTGCACTCTGGGTTGTTAAAAAAGCTGAAAATGGTAAAAAGTAATGTTAGTGCAGCAGTGATCTACCACATGATCAGAAGGAAACTTCAACACAAGGTAGAGTCATTTTGGAAACATGTGCTTTGGACACATGTTACGATTTAGCTAACAGGCCACAGTTACCATAGGTCTGCTTTAAGATCAAAAGAGCAGCGTTTGATGAAAACAGCACGCCTCGAACTGATATCCTCATTTAAGTTTAGGAGGCTGAACAAACGTTATTGTGAACTATGGAGCTTGAAGGAGCATAAGTCTTCTGCTCCTAATGTCTGGAAAACAAACTAAACTGTGAGTAGATCCAAGAACTTTAAGTAATGGGATTTCTGTAAATGGGAAATAGAAACTTTTTTTGAGCACAAACTTATGCAAGAGGACTGAAGTTATCAATATCTGACTTTGTAGGGCATTCAAGCTTTTCTACAATTACTGATTATTTTTAAAAAACTAAAATACTTTGACGGACATATTTTAATGTCTGTTGTATTCAAGATTTAAATAAAACTCAAAGACTAAAGAAAATGTGAAAATATGTGGACACACATACACACTATCAGACACACACACACATCATGCAGTCAGATCCTGAGCGTTTTGTTAAAGCGTCTGTTTTTAACAATGCAGTCAGAGACAAGTGACATTCCCCACACTCCTCTCTGACTCTACCTCACCAAAGATCGTGTTTACATTTAAAAATGGATGACATACTTATTTACATCATATAAAACTGTTTTTCCCACCTAACTTAAAAAATAAATTAGTTAAAAGCAAAAAGCCTCTTTTCTGAGAATATTGTTATGACATGTGTTCATTTGCTTGTTCTCTTAGTCAAGACCAAAATGTTTGCATGCATTCAAAGAAGATAAAGGCCTCACACTGAACACAGAAGTGTGTTGAGTTATTGTTATAAGCTCACCTCCAGTTTTAATGTTTAGAACCTGAATATAAAGTGAATCTCGCTGCTACTATCAGATGTTTTAAAACAAATTATAGACAAAATCAAAAGAGAGGGAAAATTTTAAAAGAACACAGCGGCTGTAAAGGCAAGATTCCCTGATAGCCTTAAAAAATATATGTTTAAATGAGAATCAGCAATAAAATAATGGTTTCTTAAAGGAGTGCCCCATTTTCAGGGGAATGTTTTAACCACTATTCCTCATGACATTAGGTTTAGGAAACCATTAGAAAATGTATATGTTCTATAAACAGGTCAGAGGCTGATGGGTTATAGCTTGCACAAGTTGAGTATGAGCACAATTCATCTAAAAAAGGAAGAAAGTAAATTTATTTCTAACAATTTCAATTAATCTTAAAGAAAACTAGCCTTTGTTTACAATTTTTCCATACATCTTTAACTATGCTGCCCTCCAGTGGCCAAAAAGAGCAACAACAGGAGATGTAGCGGCAAAAAAACGATTTTAAGTTCGTCTGTGTAAACTGAGAGTATGAAATGCGTATTTAAAAGTTTATGTGTTGTAACACAGCTGTCTGTGTTCATGCTAGCAAAGACTATGGACTCAGAAAGATGCTAGTTTATCTTCACATGCTAACCCTAGCATAATGCACCTGTATCCCAAATAAACTTGCAGTGATTGTGGGTGAATTGTGGGAAATCAACTTGAAAAAAAGTGTGTTACTGCATTAGTGTGTGTTTGTGTATTAGCATGTAATTTCAATGAGTCATGTCTGATTTCAAACCTTCAGTGTTATGATTAACCGTCGACATGTAATATGACTAAACAAAAACAAGAGGATTGCCCCCTAGTGGCTGGCTGGAGTATAAGATGTAAGTCTTAGTTCTTATCTTGCTTCATACTTTATTCAATGTTTTTAAGTATTTGATGGATTAAAACGCCATGGCTGTGTCCGGTTGAGTAGATGGGATTTTCAGTCTCACATCCCGAGTGCACAGATCCTAACTCCAAAAATACAACATGGCAGCTCCCATATGCAGGATAATTTAGCTTCACTTCTGAACAACAAAGGATGGAGACGCTTTGTCCATCGCTATATATGTCAATGTGGTTCAAAGTTTCAATCTGAGTTGAAAACATATTTAGTTTTACTTCCACCATCAGTCCACTGAAATCCAGACCAAGATCCGGACAAAGACAGTAGGGAATTCTGCTCTGCTTCCCAAACCCAACTGGCCGGCTATGAGAGCTCCATGTGAGCCAGCCAAACAGTCTGCATGTCCCTGAGCTACCACGGGATCCATTGTTGTTCCAGATCAGGTTACAGCCTCATCACATGTCCACACCCAACTCGCCTGGCAGTTCACTGCCGCTTTGAACAAAGTTGCCTCCTAACACCAGGTTCCTTGACATGGATATCAAGAGAAGCCTTTCAAAAAGAAAAGGAGAGAAATACCCATGAAGAGGGGGGAAAAAAACCTCCTTCACAAGCACCATCTGCTTTATAGTCATCTGTGTCTTTTCAGCCAGCCTCTGCACCACACCAAGTTAATGGGTGAGATTGTGCAAGTGCTTTCATCTAGTCAGCTGGGGCTCTAGCAGACAGCGGCTGAGCAGCTCAGATCCTCCTCTGAGCTGAGCTTCAAGGGCAGCCATTTTAGGAACTGACTATGTGTGCTTAGGTGTTCAGCCAGCACACAACATGGACCCACAGATCTGATCCTCTTCCTGAAAGGCAGGCAGCCTGTCGCTGGAGAGCTGCTGACAGAAATCTATCTGCCAGATGTACAGCAGTGTACCCAAGCCCTCTGCCCACACAGCTCAGCAGAAAACATCTCCCACTCTTGCCAGCCTGACTTTGCTTAGTCCTTTCATTTCTCAGGAACATTATCTCACACATCAGGAGATTTTACAGAGAAACGTTGGATTCCCTTCTCCCAAGAAAAAAGGAAGAATAGGCCCAAGCAAGCGGCACGCACCAAAAAGATGATGCATTTTGTAGAAGCTGCCAACTCGTCTCGACGAGGGGGTCTAAAAATGCGAGACGTGCCTGAACTTCTTCATCTCGGAGCTCTGAAACACTGAGAAGACGAGGAAAAGGAGGGCAGAGAGAAAGAAGAAGAGGAGAGCAGGCCTGAAGGGAAAGGGAACGGTGGGAGGAGAAGGAAGGGAGGAAGAGCGGATGACGAAGCCACCTGGAAGACCTTCAGATGTAAGACAAAGCCATCAGACTGGGCTCCCCAGATTCCAAAGTCTACTGACATTTGTTAATCACCAACCGGTCTCTCTGCATCAGCGAGCTCTGCCAGCAGTCACACCCTCTACTCAAACTGGCTGACAGCAGCTGCTCAGTCTGAAAGAGGCCCTTTGAATAAGCCAGCATTAAGCTGATTAGTAGTACAGAGGTTTTGTCTTTAACTGCTGGTTAAAGCTACCATCTCATGACAGAAAAGTCCACAAACAAGCTACATTAATACACAACGGGAACCCTGGCTGCAGATGAATCATCTGGCAAAACAAGACAGGATGTGCATCTTGTCAACCTGCTCGACTTCAATAATTAATGACCAGCTGATTGAAAATGACAGCCCGCTTTTAAAAGGAAAAAAAATACACGGGCAAAAAACAGTGGGTAGCGAGAATCGAGGAAATCGATTTCTTGTAGAGATGAGATGACAACGTCAGAGAGAAATCAATGCATTTTTTTAGTTCAAAGAAAGTTAAGAAAAAAAAAGAAATCTGATAAGTAATCACACGACGCTCCTAATTCAGGTCGCTTTTGTCTGCAGCGTTTCACCAACAGAGACAGAAAGATCTTATTGTGTCTGCAGAGGAGTAGGTGCCACTGAGAATTTGGCTTTTCTGCACAAAGAGGGAAAAACCGGAGATCAAATTTGCTGCATCCATCCAGATGTCTGAAGAGCGAATTCAGTACAGCAGATCTGATCTATATGCGCCGAACAATCTCCCAACTACAAAATGACACACGGCAAAAGCCGATACAGTAATGACCAGAAAGAAGAAAAAAAAAAAAAACAGCGTAAAATTACCAAAGCTTTGAAATGAAACCTCTCTACTTTCAACAAAGGGGAGCCTCAAGCCAAACAGAAACTTGTGAGGGAACTGCAGATATCTTTATTATCCACCTTTTCTCTGTGCACTTGTGTTGAAACGTGTGGGACAAGAATTACAAATCAGAACGTTGATTATTAGAAAATGGTGCCGATTTGTTTCTATGACTTTAATCTTTCTCCTCAACTTCACGAGCCTGACTTCAACAGTAGTTCTGCAGCAGGATTCACAACCCGATGCTCGTAAAAGCACAAGATTTGTAGGTGAAGTCTGAGCTCCCTCCAGATTATTTTATCATAAATGTGCTGCAGCCACATGAGACACGACACAGCACTACAAGACAAACAGGTTCACGACCAGCAGCTTCTGCGTGCTGGTGCAACGGCCCTCTGTGTAAATAACTACCATTCAGGTCCTGCGATACGGAGGTTTGCACAGTAATGACAAAAGCAGCGCTCCCGTATTTTCTCTGCATGCAACAGCTCTGTCCATAATGCATTTGACAAATAAGTTTTAAAATTCAATTATAATCTTCTAGCCACTATTCTCATATGTGATATATGAGGTATAATTGGTAGGAAAGAAAATATATATTCAAAAGTTTTCCCAATTACTTCCTGCCTAAAAGTTTGAACTTTGCATCCAGGTGTATAAAGAAGCTCTACGGTTCCCTGCGTTACTCAGATTATTGTAAAGATGCACTGAAGCTCATTTTCACTTGAACATTTTGCTTTAGTTTCAGATGAAGCTCACCAACAGAGCAAACACTTCCAGGGAACTAGACTGGTAGTGAGAGAACACCCCGACACACTCTGAGTTTTCACCCATTGTTTCGTGAACATCACTTCCACTTCTGAGGTGTTTTCAGGCTGATCTGCGCTCACCCACAGATTTTTAAAATAATCTTCATGACTGAGAATTGCGAGGGACATTTCAGAGCTGAAGCTTGTTGCTCTTTAGAAGTATAGTTCACAATGGATTTGGAGGTATTTTCTGAACCTTTGTTTGATCTCTTTCAAGTTTTCTCATCCAGGTTATTTGGTTTCCTTTTATCATCTACAGTATAGATGCCAATAAATAACACATTTAATATTTCCCTGCAGGTTTCATTTAAAAAATCTAACTCTACTTAAACATCATCTGTCAGTTAATACAACGAATGTAGACTTTTGTGATGAGTTTGTATGCAAATATTCTTCTTGTGACTCTTCCAGTTCTTGCAGGTATCTGAACACAGTAGAACTACACTACAAAACTCCAGAGTCAGCAAAAACTGCCAGCTGAACAGATTTTAATGTGCTATTCCAACTTGACTTCTTTCTTTTGTCATATTAACACTACAAACACTCAATAAACCGGGTTATCAACAAGTAAGATCGCATTTCTTTAAATATCGTCCTGAAAAACTCAAAATGTAAACCCCAGCATGCATAAATAAGTTGAAGATTGAGTATGATGGTCGTACTGTCCGTAAACTCTTCTTCTGCTGCCATTCCTGCAGCTGCTGTTTTATCTGTAGCGAGGAGGACTGTGCATTTAACAACCTTCAATTTGTTGTTGCTTTAATTATCCTCACAACTGGCCAACAGACGCTGAAGGAAAAAGGAAGTAGAAACCACAACAGAGTTAATACAGGTCAGTCTGTCACTGCTGGGGTGGAGACGACAATAAAACTAGCAGAGCCACGGCTGACTGGACTCTAGAGGAGCTTGTTGTGGTCCACCAAGATGGCTGTCCCCTGCACACACCTGAAAAATAATTATAATAACATGCTGGTAGGCAGAAAAATTAACTTGTGGAAGAGAGTTGTTGATTTTATAACATTACTATAACCTTTTGTTCAAGCTTTTATTTATAGCAATGAAAGAAATAATGCTCATCACCATCCTGTCTAGGCAGAGGGTCATATGTATACGACAGAATGATTTTAGGAAAGCTTAGCTGTGTTTTTAAAATGCATATTGCCCAACTAGCACATAGCTACAAGTAATCAGAACCAGAAAGAGTTTATTGATCCCTATATGGGATGGGATGAAATGCAAAGCAGCAGATCACTTTCTGTTTGGTTTCAGACAGGAAACATGACGTTTGTTTCACGGTGATACAGTGAAAGGACAAGAATCTACGTCCATGTGAACTCTGGGGAGCTTTCACAAAATGTTACACAACACTTTATCATTTTTATTTTATTTTTCACAAAAATCAGAGTCAATAAAATGTCTAAAACTGAGTCAAGAGCCGGATCTGAAACTGATCTGACTTAATAGTTGAATATGAAAATAAAAACATGTATTTTTCATATGATCATTGACTGGGATTCTTCATGTCAAGTTCCCCTTCTAAATCTGTTACACCAGCCTCTGTTTCACGTTTAGTAAACACTTATCTGCTCAATCGGTTTTCCTAAATCTTCCAGATCTGCTCGTGTTGCTGGATACTCCGAAAAATCAACTTCTGGAAATACGTATTTGTATTTCTGGTTCCTCTGGAATGAAGTGAAGTCATTTACAAACCTCACTTTATGACAACATTGTTTTAGATTCCGGTTTTTCCTTTTCGGTTCTGGTTTCCTGCAGACTTTTTATATAGAAGGGGATAAAGCTTTGGTTCAGTCTCTACATAAAATACCTGACAGTCTTATGGTGATTTTAACAATACCTGTCTTCTTCACAGTATGAAAAACCTTTGCAAACTTATTGTATGTGAAGAATCAATTATTGGTCCTGAAATCAAGCATCTGCTGATGCAAGTTGGTGCCAAGTCAAGCCACAGCAAGCTGTATCTATTTTGGCACCTTGGCTTTAATCATTCTCTTTACCTGATACAACTGAGAGACTTTGAAAGTAGAAATAAACTGATGTAAGGCTTCAATTTCAAAGTCAAAGTTTGTTTTAAAGTCTTTTTTTTTTCCTTCTCTTTCCAGTACTTCATCCTACACCTGGAGGCCACATCATTAGGTGGACGATGGACGAGATTTAGAGCCTTAACATCATTTATTAATCACTTCTGCAGACAAGACAGTCGTAATTAGGCTTGACTTCATTTATTAGTTGTTCTGGCAAAAAAATTCCACAAGAAAAACAAATTGATAATTAATGAAGTTGGATGACGATTAGATATATTTTAGTAGATATGGTATCTATGGGTGGTGGATGGTTGAGGAAGTACTGGATTAGTGTCAACACACATTTGCAAGTACCAGAAGTTAGACACCAAATCTTCTTTACGGCTCACAAATCATGTTGTACAGATACAGCGACCCAAAGCTACACACAAACAGCTTTACTGAGATGTACTGAGGCCCTTTTACCCCATGATGTCATATGCTACCCACAATGCATCGCGAGAATTTCTGCCAAAACAGAACAGTGTTCATCTGAGAAAGTGCTCAAAAGAGAGTTATTAACAGCAATATCTGATCAATTGAACATCGATTAAGAAGTATGCTGTAAATTATTGTAATGACATAATCGCAGAAGGAAATGAATGTTTTAGTGACTCATTTACGAATCAAAGGACCTTCTGTAGTGAAATATATTGCTCAGACTCACCTTTAGCTTGTCAATTTTGTCAAAACTACTCATCATTTCTTCAAACTGTAACAGTAAATCAATCATTTTTCATATATTTTCCACAGGACCCCACTTCTACGGTTTTAAAAGACAGCAGGGTCTTGGGGGAAAGTACAGGTACTGACCTGGTTCTCAGCTGCTTCAACATGCAGAACTTAAAGGATCTAATGACATCATGGTGCCAGAAACCCCACAGAACACTCGGGTCTTACGAAGGCATAGCTTTAGAGGCACGATGTTGTTTTGGCAACACTTGAAGGACCAACAGCTTGTTGTATGCGGGGGTCAGAATGTTCTGACGTCTCAAACTTCTTTTCTGTACAAGAACTGGATCAGGATTTATCTACGCATCCAGGATGACACACACTGTCAATCAAGGACATTCTATTAAATATTTTACTCTCCTAAAACATGCCCACTCAGATGGAACTGCAGCACTAACAAGGTGACTTCTACCATCGAGGCTGTCCTGGGTTAGAAATAGTCACTACAGACATGACTGGAGGGTCAGGTTAAATGAGTCACTCCCTCCACGTCTCTGGGTCATCTGTACACACTACTTCCTTCAGGGCTGGCACAAGGGGTTTAACTGAACCTGAACCCAGAGAAAAAACTGATCAACTGTTTCCAGTGACTTGCTCTGTACAGCTAAACTATAATTCCACGTATTTTAACTACCAAGTCGTTTTTTTTAATTCATACATCAAAGGTAACCAGTTTAAAATGAGATCAAGGGATGAAAAAATGGAAAACGTATAAAAATCTGTTTTGTTTGCTTCTGATTAAGTGTTTCACCAACAAGGTTTCTGCTCCTAAATATAACATTTCACCAGCAGAAATAAAGACAATTGGCTTATTACTTTACTAAACCTGCAGTTGCAAGTGTAGTTGTCAACTCAAGAAAGAAGTATACTTTTCACTGTACTTGAATACTCTTTTCTGCCAGAATATGACAGATGAGACGGGCTGAAGTGAAACTGGAAATGAGCCTAAAACATGGCAAAAACCACCCATTTATTCTTTTAATTTCACTCAAAAGCTGCAGAAAGGGTTCTTTTAAAAAGCACATCTTACGCTAAATTAGGCTCCATGCCTGCTTCCGTGTGCCTGTCAGACTTTTGTTTTAAAAAATGATGCATGAAAATGATTAGAAGACTGCATAACAGTGGCTGTGGCGCTCAATATGACATTAAGATGAGACGGTCGGCTGTTGTCTGATTAATGATGATTAGCATGTCCAAAATGGGTTTAAAGAACTCACTGGTAAATAATATGAGACATTTGCTCTTAAACAGATAAATTCTTTTGGAAAAAGAAGGTAAAATAAACTGCCTCCAGGACCTAAGAGTTACCAGGCACCCAGAGATATGACTCCTGTTGGTCTGCAGCTGCTGGATGTGCAAATAAGCAACAGTTTGCTAACAGTTTGTCATGTCAACTTAAAAGGTGATAATATGTCAGTGTTGAGTTCATTGCACGTCCTCACTGGGAGGCTTAAATAATAACATGATCAAATGAAATAAGAGTGTGTTAACACAGTGGTAGTGCTACACATTTATGATGTCTTTTAGTGGTTTTTTTATGGAGAGCAGACACAGGGTGCTACAGGCCCTGGAGCCCCAGCCAAAGGCTAGCCAGGAAGCATAATTAACGTTTGTACCGTCAGCTAACATGCACCCATACGGGCCTAAATTAACTGCCTTGCACAGAGCAGAGATTACACACACACACACAGAATCAAACGCTTTAGTGTCCGATTGTTTTTGAGTTTTGGGGGCTCGACTTCTTCTGAGAACATGCGCTAAAGCAGGACAATGAATGTCTTGGTGCAGATTTAGAAACTGTTCCCATAAAGTGAAACCCGTTCAGAAAAAAAAAAAAAAAAACCAGAGAAAGGTGTCTGGTTTGTTTCAGTTCTTCATCCTGCAGCTTACGCTCTTTTTGACTCACAGTTTGGGTTTCATTTTTTCACTGTGGCTGATATTGACACAGTTTCAGAGATTTTTTTTTAATTTAAAGCTTGTTCAACCTGACTGACCTTCATATTAAATAATTTCCTGTTCCAATCACAAAGGAATAATGTTGACAGATGCTGCTTTGTGGTAATCTGTATCCTTGTAAAGTACTGAATGTAAATAGAAGCTGTGAATCAATAAATATATTTAAGTATTTCATCATCTACTTGGCAGATTAGGTGGTTATGTATCATATAAACATTGCTGTAAATTGGTTTTTATTACCGGTTACATGTAAGTGTCCACCAGATCCAGCATCCCAGTTTATGCTGCTGTTCTATTTACTGGTGTGTGGTGGAAAGCATCCTGACCTTTTCCATAGCAGTCTGGTATGGGAGCTGGTCTGAGGCGCTGCATCTGCTCAAATAACGACCACCAGCAGCAGCCTGCCTTCTCTACCAGCAGATGCAGAACCAGAGCAAAGATAATAAAGATGGACCTCACCCATTCAGCCAATGAACTATTCACCCTACTTCCTTCAGGCAGAAAATTGAGAAGCCTCAGATGCCAGACATGAAAGTTTCTTCTGTAGCCTAGCTGTCCTCTGCTGGTTATTTACACCAAAATAATGTAAGTTTAGGGGTTTTCTAATGATTGTATTTATGCTGAATTACAAAAATAAACTAATCTAAATCTAAAATCACTTCGGTTTTGCTCATTTACATCAAGGGTAATGGGTGTCTCAACTCAAAACTTTTTCCAATGTAAAGTATAGGTAGAGGTTTGCGGCCCCTTTGAAATTACCGTACTATTTTTGAGTGCTGCAAAAAATATGAAAAACCTAAAAAAACATCCATTAAGAATATTTGTATGGGCACAAAAGCCAGTGTAATGTCTCGTTTGATGAATTCTGGTATATTATATTTGGCAGTATTGACAATAATTCTTAACAAGCATTGAAAATGTAAAAGAATTGCATCATATTTCCTCGTTAAACATGCAACTACTACGGTATTGTCTAGTGGTTTTCTGTTCTACATTTGATATTATTGCTGTTTTCCCTAAAAAAACATTAAAAACTACCATTATATATGAGTCTACTGAAGACTTGATAACTAGTTTTACACTAGATGGGTTATTTATTTAATGTTTACCCCTCAGATTGCAGGGTGACGGAGGCGTACTTTAGGAGTAGAGGCTAAGAAATGGGATTCAGCCTTTCAGTGGATCTTCAGTGGATTTAGGCTGCTTCTAAATGTTTTTCACTTCATAATCCCAGACTGGCTCAACGTTGTTGAGATCTGGACCCTGGTGGAGTGGGGGTGGGGGTAGGCGGGCAATTCCATCTGTTGCAGGACTTCTTCTTGCTTCTGAAGATACTTTGTTGTGACCGTGACTTTAAGGTGGTAATTGTGCTGCAGAATGAATTTGGAACCAAAGAGACATTTGTCTTATTGGTAAATGGTAAATAAACCAATGTAAAGTCAGACGAAAGGACTAGTAAAGCCTTGATCACTGCACCACCCTAATAAACTAACCTGAAACTGACATATTTATCTTCCTGGTGAATCACTGATGAGCATATCTGTCTCATAACAAGCGCTCTTGCGAGATAAGACCAGATAGATGGACGCTGACCTCATTCCTCTCAGCCTGGGATCAGAGCAGAGAGCTCCCTCAAATCATCACATGATGCTGCTCATTTGAGGAAGTCTGAATACACAGAGATGAAACATCGATCCCACCTGCCCGATCAATGAGCCGGGCCTTTTCGGAGGAGATGTGAGGAATCAATAATGTTCAGTATGAACGTTTTGTCATAACATTCATCAGACAGCTGCTGGAATTGAATAAAATGGATGGGAATGGTATAAAATGACAAAAGGGAGAAGGGCATGAAAACGCCTGAAATACATCAGCAATTCCATCACACTTGAAATGTGTTGGTAAATATTTGCATTTCATATTTTGATTTTAATTACTGGGATCAACATTATGTAGCAAATTATTACATCTGTAAGCTAAATATGAGCCAATCCAGGTACGCAGTGGATTCTTAGAAAATGAACAATCCTGAGTCCATGCTTGTTCGACAACAAGTCAACCAACTCTGAATAATCCTAAATGTCCTTGAGGCCGGCCATAATAAATATTACCAGACACCTGACTAGAAACTCCAGCAGTAATCTGACTACAAAAATGTCTCAAGAGGCAACAAAAACAGGTCAATTATTAGCCGAGAAGCACAAACTCGACTAGACGAATTCTTCTAGAGCTCCACCATCAAAAAAAAATCCAAAGGTCTGACATCATGCAAAACATTTTCAATCAATCAACATGATGCAAATTCTGAAAGGGGAAATTTCACAAGCTTCCTCGTGTAGGTCAAGAGTTCAACTCGTCCAATAAAAACACGCTTTTACTCTGTTCAGAGCTTCAAACTCTGGAAACCTGAATGTTTAGGGCATTAGCCTCCAGACAAAACACATGCAAGAACTGATTCTCCTCCACAAAGTAAGGAACTTTTTGGAACTAAAAATAAAAATGCTGTGATCCACATTCCTCCATATATTTGAATTTAAAGAGCTAAACATTATATCTTGATTTCATCAGAGACCAGAGATCTTTATGATGCTGGTAAAGGAAAAAGCTCAGAAAAGTGCAGAGAGCAAAAAACTTCCACTAAACGTAGGTAGACAGACTACTATACAGACGTTTGGTTATTTTTAGCTTTGCTCTTGGATTCATTTCCTTTAGATCTTTATATGGCCATCCATCACACACAGATGACCTCATGTGAATATGGTTTTATAGTCTTTTTTTCTGCTGTTGACATTTTGATTCAGAAATAACTTTAAATGTCTTAAAAATGTATAAAAAGAAAATCTTGCTGTTTATGTTCATGTTCCCAGCTGACCAACTCTAATTCCATGTATTTTGTATGTTTTTAATCTGTATTAACATAAACTTTGTCCCATTCTATGTGCATACTTTTTTGTTCATGGTGTCTGAATGAAGTTTTAAAAACAAGAGGTTTTTTTAAACACTCAGGAGATCTGCTTGTTGATGCTACGTTTCCTCAGAGGAGCCATAAATACAGGAGCAGAGCTTTTCAGACGCTGCAGTCCTGCAAGCTTCGCTGATCTGTCTCCTGCCTGACCTTCACTCGTGTCATATTCAGAAGACGCAGGAAAAAAACAAACATCTTATGACAGCAGACTAAGAACACTCAAGGTAAAGAGAGAAGACCATGAAGGCTTGGTGCCCTCCAAACGTGACATTATCATTTTTAGTTGAGTTAATGCATTACACAACGTGAACACGTGCCACCTCTGCAAAGGAGGACAACCAGCAGAGCCGAGCTTGATCTTTGGACCTTAAATCATTCTGCTGACTGGGGGCCTTCAAGCAAGTCCTCCCATAAAAACAGAAAAAGAAAATACAGCAACGTGTCTGACGTCGCTGAGTTGGAATAAGGTTCTCAGTGTAGCAGAGCGAGGAGATAATTTTCTATTCAACGTCTGGGTCATCCACACTGCAAAGTCAAACGGAGTCTGTGTCAGCCTCTTTATCTGTGGCAGATGGTTACCTGGCATCACCCATGCAGTGAGATCATTGCACTCACTCCTCTTTTCTAAAGTCTTTCATTACAAACCAGAACATTTCCTTCTCAATCAAAGACACCCAACTCACTTATTTCATGTTTTTCCTCTAAAGCTTCACCGAAAAAAAAAGAAAAAGGAAAGAGGGCAGCCATTCTGGTGCAAGTAACCTTGCTCCAAGGGTAGCCTTTGTGCTCTGCAAAGGGCTCAGATTGTTCCTTCTGAAAAAAGGGGGGACGAGTGCAACACAGAGCACTCAGTAACAACATTTGGCCTCTTTTGCACAGATGATAATGACCAAGCAGATTACAGGAAGGGCAGGCATTAAGGGCTATCTTCTGCGTGGTTGCTGTCTTCAGGTTGTCATGGTGAAAACTCACCACCCCAAAAAAAAAAAGGAAGAAAACCTTCAAAATGTGATGCGGACTCTTTTACATCTCCTGCATTCAGGCGACGTCCGCAGAGATTCATTCATGTGACCTTCGAGGATGAAACGTTCACTAAACAAGAAGCTGGTGAATCACTTTGTAAAAGCCTCCTGGGTGGGAAGGTTAGATAATGACTTCTCTTATATATATATATATCTCTCTCTATTTACTTCTTTAACTAAAAACATGAACTTTTTCATCTCAGCTGATCTTTTTTTCCCAGCTACTACATGTCTACGGCAAAAAGAGCTCTAGAAATCAGGATTTGAGGTGCAAGAAAGTCTACTGAGCAGCAACCTGAAAGTCTTCTGCTCAGTCTTCTTTTAGCAGAGTCACCTCACTTGGCTGCTCTGTCGTCTCTCCCTCTCGGGGCTGACAGAATTATCTTCTGCATCAGAGCTGAGGCTGGGCCAACGCTCCACACAGAGGACTCCATTTCATACAGCCGGCCCCACAGTGGCCAAGGAGACGCAGCCAATCACGCTGGAGTGTCAGTGGCATGACCATCCACCATTTTGTGCTCCTCAAGGTCTTTGACTGTCCTGCTCAGCAGAGTGGAGCTGCTCGCTCGGCTATCTTGTTACACAGATGGAAGTGTTTAACTTTAAGAGAGCAGACCTGAGCGAGCAGCTTCCCCTCCTGCCGGTTCCTCTGCAGACTGTCATGAGCTGCAGAAAGCAGAAGTGAGATGTGTGGTTTTCTTCACAGCAAAGATGGCTACCTGATTGAGGCTTTGCCGTTCCTTCACAAGCTGAAATGCAGATGTTTCAACAATCCTGCACCAACAGAGTTCTGTGAGGTAACCTCAAATGTAGGTGGCCTATCCTATGAGGAAAAAGCATGGAAAGCGCCAGGGATAAAACTCAGGGTAACCCTCTGCAACACGATTAAATATTCCACCCAAAAATGATTAAGTGCAAAATTTAATTAATAGCCTCGGGCATGATTATTTTTACAATTTTCGAAGAGAAGGAGCAGGTGGATATATTTGGTTTTCTCATGAGGTTTTCTCCTCTTGAGCTTAAAGGGAGAAAATCTGGAGAAAGAAATTCTCTTAAATGGTAGCGCATAAATAGGGCTAAAGCTAAAAAAAAAAAAAAAAATGTTTGTAGGACCGTAGACGAAATGCAAGACTAAACCAAACACGTCAGACATGTGAGCTGAGTCAGAGCTCCCAAAACTGAAGCACATCGGTTCATAGGGGCAAACAAACACCACCGAGGAGGACGCAGACTGAAGGACAGATCTCTGAGAGGAACCAGGAAGTTTTTTTCCATGAGGACAATTACTCCAGGAAGCCTTACATTCCATGTAGCCTTGAGGTTCATTTCGCCTAGGAAGCCATTTCCTGACATGAATCAATTCTGCTCCATCCCAGAAAACACTAGACAACCTGAACAAAGTCAGCTTCTCCCCCTGATACGTTCAATCGTGTAGAATAAATACGTTTCTCAATCAAAAGAAGGCTTTAATTCATTATGATCTTGTCGCTTATTAACAAAATATCTCCAACAGGATCTACTTCCTCCCAACTAATCCCAGTCTCCTCAAAGGAAAAGGCTGAGAGATAGACTGGTGGGTGTTTTTTTTTTGTAAGTTGTGCTCAGTGGACAACTGCCAGAAAACACTGCAATGCTGACTTCCTTGTAAGCCTGACATGGCAGTTGCTTCGGTTACAGAGGGTGGGTGAGGTTACAAGCTCATCAGGATGGAGTATTTCAAAGGAACCATGAGAGAACAAGAAAGGCAAGGCATCAAAATGGTCCAAAATTGAGATTTTTCACAAAAAAACATTGGTAAAACCATAAAGTGTGGATATTTAAAAGCTGCAGCTTTTATTTAAGAAACGAGGAGGCGAGCTTCTTCTCCCAGATCCACCAAACTGACCTCTTGAGGCAACTCAACAGGTTTGAGAAAGGAAAGACGAGAGACCCATCAATATTAACTTACCACTGAGACCTCCTTTCCAACTTCTTAAATATTTAATGGTGGTTGGACAGCTCTGTTGTTTCAGAGGCTGAGCCAGTGTGGATCCCTTCTACAAGACCACTCCTGTTCCTGCTCAATGAAGGCCTTGTCCAGCGGCACCACACTGCCTAAGGAACGGGCGTCTCCAAAGAATTCAAACCAAGTTTCCCCCCCCCCCCACCACAGGCAGCTTGGGGCCGACAGAGAAGGAAGGTTTACCGAGTCTCATGGCAGAAGGACGTAAAAAATTTGGAAACCTGAGGATGCTTAAACGGTCTCAGTGGTCAAGCTGTCTCATGAGAGAAGCCGCTTTAAATAAAACTACTTCGCTGTATGTTTTAAGTAAATGTACGTAGAAAGGAGACACTACTGAGAGCTTCTCTGAGCTACAAGCATGTTTTTTTCCAGGAGGGGAAACGTTCAGCTGTTGATGTTCTGGTGGAAAGCAAAGAGGAGGAACCAGTTTTGCAGCAGTGTAACGTGGCAACCGTCAACAGAAACTGGAATGACACCTCTACGAAGCCACTTCCTTGTTCCACGTAAAACCCAGACATGATGGTGCATTTTAGCTCTTCAAAGGAGCCCAAAGCTCTGCAGCGTTTTAAAATCGATCTATAAATCATAACACCACCTTTAAGGAAAGAGTGGAAGTTTTGTGGCCATATGAGACAGAAAATCTGTAAAATACAACAAGCAGCAGGAAGCTGTAGCCTCGATGGCCTGTGCTTTAGGTCTGTGTGTTTCAGCACACTTGCAAGTGTAGCAGCAGGGCCAGCCAGGCTGCATCTCATGAGCCATGCATCATGTCAAGAAAGCACTCACTGGAGCATTTCAATTTGCTTTTGTGTATCTCCCTGGCCTTCTTCACTGCCCCAGGTAGAGAAGAATGGAGAAGTGCATCACCCAGTGTGAGTAAGTGAATGAGTGAAGGAGGAGGGGAGGTAGATGTAAGGAGGGAGGGAAGGGGAGTCGGTGTGTGAGAGAGCAAAAGAAACAGGGTGAGCGATGAGCTTAGCGACCACTTCCTTCCAGCATCCAAACCATCACAGAGGTCGTCTCTCGTTTGATCCGCCGTCAAGTTTTCGTCTTCTAATCTTCAGCATGATGCTCTAACAGCATCCAGTTTAATGTTTATCATCATAAACCATGTCTACCAACTCACTATACTTTAGATGGTTTTATTTTTGTAAATTCTTCCAAAAATAGTCATAGATTTTGGCAAAAACACAAGAAATGCTCAGAAATGGAAACAATATACTAAAAATGATAGTTTAGATAAAAGTATGCACCACTAAAACGAGGTTATTTATGTTTTATACATAACTATATGTTTATATGGTGTATTTATATTGATAGGTATTTATTTATTATAGGAAAGTAAGTAAATAAATAATTGTAGATGGTTGGATTATGTTAGATCTTTGAAATGTAGTGGCACTGGAGACGTGGAGCTTGAAGTATCTTCAAAGAGTTAAAAACATTAGCTCTTTGTGGGGTTTTTGTGAAATGAAAAAGAGGAGAAATTAACGCTTCTACTTTCTCCTCTTTGTATATTTAGCTTCTCTGCTAAGTGTTTTTGTAACTCAGCGAGCAGATGGAAAAAACTTCAATCACTGGTGTATTTTTGGGTGTTCAATGTGAATAATAAAGATATTTTTTGGAAACCAATTCCTTACAGCATGTTAGATGTGAAATATGAATTAGAGCTGTGAAATTTTATGAAAATGTATTGTTATTCTAATATCTCTGTGCAAAACATCAGTATGTGATGGACTGCTTAAACTGCAGTATGATCTCTCCAGTGCTATGCATGCTAATAATGTTTTTGGTCAATCAGACTGGAGCCTTGATGCCACAACAGGCTTATTAAAAAGCAGAGAAGCTCAAGGGCAAGAAAAGCATTATTGTCAATTAAGTATTACACAGTAACATTGTAATATGTATCATGTTGAATGCTAATTTCGATCAAACTAAATTGATTTATCTAGTTTAAAATGGCAATTTTTACATTTTCAATCTGAAGGATGATAGAAACGTATGAAATCAGCTCCATTCAGGCTGATCAACAACCTCAAATCCAATGATAGTCAACTGGTTTGTAAAGAATAAGCATCAGTTGAGATATTATAACTGCTTCTAGATCTTCTATGATGATCAGATTATTGACTAACAGATGATCAGATCTACAATTAAGACACAAATCTTCCAGACCGTGTTCAAACACAGAAGCCACCGCATGAACCAGTTTTTAATCCAATATAAAGTTGTTTTATACATCAAAACACTGATCTGCGGTTTATCAAGTTACGGCAACGAAAGGGGCATAAAGAAACCCAGCAGACCTCAGGGGCCTCAGACATAAGGGGGCCCCCCCACTCAGCAGAATTCCCTCAATCACCTGCTTGTGCAGAAAAAAAAATGCAGATAAAGAATGTGTTGGAGACTTGTGAAAGTTAAATGCTGGAGCTGGAAGAGCAAACAGAGTCCACGATATCACCGAGACAATCAGGAGATTCCTCCACCAAAACATCACAATCACTGATAGGTCTGAAAGCCCTGAGCTCATTTGCACAACATCCAGCAGACTGGATCCACTGCACCCGTCTGCCAGACAAAATGTGTCGAGCGCAGCAGATTCCTGCCCGGTCGTCCTCTACCGGTTCCTCCTTGAGAACCTGTCTGCCCTGCCTGCCACGCCGGGGGAGAAAGAGCGCCGCCACCATTTTGATTGCTCTTCTCAGCCCCAGCATTGTCGCAGCACAGTGTGTCAAGCTCACACTCTCCTTGTCAGCGAGATTTCACACAGTGGCCAGGGGGAACTGCAGAGCAGAGAACAACCACACACACACACACATAGAGCAGAAGAAGAAGCTAGCAAATCCTTCACTTTCCCAGAAGGCTGGACGCCTTTAGGACATTATGCATGAGAAGTACCTAAAGCTGTGTGGTGAAACCAGAGATTACTGTAAAACTAGGCTTAATTAACTTTTAAAGTGCTTGTAAAACCACATAAATAGGTCTCCACCCTAATAGATCCACAAACCTGGATCCCAACAGTCAGTACAGCTGGTACAAGCTATGAAGGGAGACTTTTATTTTGAAATTTAAAGCCACTACATGGTGCAGCTAGAAACTCATTCAAAACAAAGCGAGAACCATCATGAGAACTTCCTATAAGAAACTGTCTGCAACAGTCATTGCTTCACCCGCACACACAAACAAGATGAGTGTGTGTGTGTGTGTGTGTGTGTGTGTGTGTGTGTGTTGACACCACTTTGTTGAACATTAACTACCTTCATGGGTAAAAGAACACTGCACTATTCTGCATTAAACTCCTATATCATCTCCATGTATCATCTCCATGTCCTTCAGTTATCAATAGTCACAACATTTAGAAGAAAATCTGCAGCTGATCCAGGTATTTACGGTCTGTGTTTTGATTTTTTTAAGCTAATAGGAGTTAAAACACTTAAAAGTTAACCTTGAAAGGTACCAATAAAACATCTAAGCTTACTTTTTTTAAAGAGTTCTTCTGCTTCCTTCAGCAGACTAAACTTCCGAGCTGAAAAAGAAGCAGAAGAAGAAGGAGGAGGAGGAAGAGGTGGCCGAGCTTTTCTTTTTTTTTTGAAACACAACCTTTGTTCTGGCGTGAGGGATCCTGCCTGTCTGACTCCTCCAGGGCTCTCCTTGGAGACTCATCTGCTTTCCTCCATTTTATGGTGAAGCTCCTGACATACCTGACTTCAGCCCAGTGTGACAGGCAGCAACGATGAAATGTAACAAAAATTAACCCAAAAAAAGACTCCAAAAGCTTTAAATAGAATTATAAACATAAACAATCCACTCCACGACCCTCTGGAAGTCGATCTCCAACGTTGAGGAGAAGCAAATTGCTAGCTTGAGAAGGTTTCTTTAAAAAAATAAACGAGAGAAGCAGAACAGGGGGTCCTCAGACTGGACATGGCTTTCATGGTGAGTGTGTGTGTGAGAGAGAGAGTGGACCAGCGGCTATGTCAGCTCCTCTGTCGCTAATGGAGGAGAGCAATCCCTGCTACGGCTCCTCCATGAAGCTAGCGGCCGGAGGAGGGGACGCGCGCGGCGGCCGCGGCCGCTAATTCCCCCTGACCGACAACAAAAACCCTCCGCTAATAAAAACACACACAGACAGACGAGCCCATTAGCACCGCCACCGTCCATTTCCTTGTGTCATTCTGACAACAAACCGAAAGGCGACATTACTAAGCGAGGAAGCTGTGTGGTCGCTTAGGGTATTAATTGGGAAGCGAGGAGACCCACTTGACTTTGGGCTGCTTGGGGTTCAAGTCAGTAAAAATCAGGTCTGGACCACGACTGAACCAGCCAGCTCTCTCCAGGTCATTCACGAGGCGCTCTCCAGATTAGATCCCATGATCTACCACGACCGACGTTCTCGCGGACCCCCCTTGAAAGCCCATCCGACAAAATCTTGACGAAACTGGCAATATAGTGTAGAAAAAAGGGCAGGAAAACTCACTGGTACAATGTTCTCCTCGAGCGATCCTCCCAAAAGTTGTCCTCGTATTTCATGCGTGCGCCCGGTCGGTCGGTCTAATGGATGATCGCCATCTTTCCTGCTTCTCCTTTGCTGCAGCTGCAGATGACCTGAGATCCGTCTGTCTCTGAATAATGAGCAACCACACAGACAAGGAAGACAATCTGCAAAGCAGGCTCTACACAAAGAAGTTTGGGAGACTAGCAAGCACCAGAGGGTGCACAAGAGTTTACGACGAGACGAGGGAGCATCAGCAGGATGGACAATGTCTATGCCCGAGAAGCTCATCCTTCATCTGGACTCAAGTCAGATGATCTGAGCTCAAAGCTCCAGCAGATCCAACGTGAATTTTTATATAGGCTTCAATACCATGTGTGCCACGTCATGAGGTTATCTGTAGTTCACTTAGGAGGTGAAGATGCTTCACCTCACAGATGATAGATAGATAGATAGATAGATAGATAGATAGATAGATAGATAGATAGATAGATAGATAGATAGATAGATAGATAGATAGATAGATAGATAGATAGATAGATAGATAGATAGATAGATAGATAGACATATTTCCTATAATAATATATTTAAATATCAACAACCACATTCTCCCAAAAGATTGGCCAGATTTATTCAAATCAAATCAGTTCCTTCACAAAAACCTCTCCCCTCTGTTCATTCATCCTGTTCTTGCTCTAATCAGAAAAACATGGCCGATGTGTTGTTGTCATTCCACAGATATCTGCTGCAGGCTATTGCTCTGACCAGCAGCAGCTAACAAAGAGGGAGCCCAGCACAAAAGGTGTGTGGGGGTCCTGCTCAGATGGATGTCAGGGAAGGATTGGTGCCTGGAGGGGGCTGTGCTGCAAGAAGGGGGCATGCATGGGTGGGTGGTGGAGGAAACAGCCATACCTGCCTCCTGCATGATAGAGCAACTACAGTGTAATATGTCACCTGACAGCATTTATGACATATGTTGAGGATATTGTGTGTTTTATCACCACAACAAGAATGGCTCGTGTCTTGGCAATTATGATTACGTTCCAGAATTTTAGGAATCAGAATTTAAAAGCACCATGTGATAAATACCTGAAGAAAATGTCTACTTTCATTTTTCCCCCCAATATTGTTTATTTGTGGATTTAACTGATTTTAGACATTTCTCCTGTAAATTAAATTATTGAGTTGTTTATTTGTGTTTTCTATTGTTATTAGTACCATTTTAATGTTTTTATATTATTTTTGTTGTTGTCATTGTTTTAGTTTTATTATGTGTTAGTGTGCATTTGATCCTTTTTAAATGTTATATCTCTTTAGGGTGCTGTAAGCAAACAACTTCCCCTGAAGTTGAAACTAAAGCCAACTATAGTAAACATACAAAGCAGCTGTTGTGCTAAATGTCCGTGAACCCTTTTTATTGCTTGGTGTAATTTGATCTTTTACAGAAACCTCCACAGTAAATAAATGTAAAATTATAGAAATATCTCAGAAAATTGATCTGAATCTGAAAAAAAAATCTCAATCTGAAGATTGAGTGATAAATGTCTTAGTATAAAAGTAATCCCTAGTCATCTCAATCATTTTGGAAACAAATGGGGAGACCCGTAATCTCCAAGAGCAACTTTTTATTAAAAGTTTACAAGAAACCTATGGTGTTTTATTATCAACCAAAGGATTTTTCCCAGTGCTAACGTAAATTTTAATGAGTGCAACATTAGGAGAACAGTGAGCAACAACAATGTGAAAGAGTTTAGAAGGGACATAAAGCTCCTCTCCAAGAAGGGAGCCACCATATGCAGTTTGTTCACATGGAGATCACATCAGAACCACTTTTATTTTGTCAAGTATGTTGCAGACACTAAAAATTTGACTCTGGTTTCCCGTACTTAGCCACAAACATGCATGCACAGTTTTTCAGAACAGTAAACAAAATTTGAAGGCTGTATTTAGGTCGCTGTAAACGAGAACAGGTTCTCAGTCGACTCACCTTAAACAAAGATAAATCAGTAAAAATAAATCAAAAATACATTTACAAAGTCATGCATCTCTATTGAGCCTCTCAGTAAAGTGGAGCTAGCACAAAAAACTAAAACATTGTTTACTTTGTGTACATTTAAGTGTAGACATTCTTACAAAAAATGTTTTGTTTTTTTAGTTTGAAATAAATTGATCATGCATTTATCCATTATTATATCCATTTCAGACAACAGTCTGTTCTGCATGAAGGCAAGAGTCTTAATTGACTATTGTAAATGTCATTATTTCAAATGTAGTTATGTAGAAGGTCACATTTCATTGCATATTTGTGTGTGCAGTGGAAGCAAACTTTTCAAAAGTGCATGCAAACACACACAGCCTGATTCAATTGACTTCTTTCAATAACCTTTGTGTGTTGTAGCATTTTTTTTTTTTACAGATTCTTGTGCTGGAAGACTTGGATTCTATCTGGCAACCCTGTTTTCACTGTGTTCCTGACCGTGTTGTACAGCGTGTCCCCACACTTCACATGGACAAACCAAAGAAATGTTGGAAATGTTTTTTTGAGTTCAGATATAACCAAAAATAGAACATTTTGGTTTAAATATGAAGTTTTACATTTGGAGAGAGGAAAACAATGCATTCCAGCTTTAGAACTTTATTCCATTTCTGGAAACATGATGGTGGGAGGAACAAGTTGATCTCTTTTGCTTCTGTTTGCAAAAAAAAAAAAAAAAAGCAGCAACCAGTCAGTCAGTGGGAATAGACCCATTCAAAATCACACATTTTATTCTGATAAACAAAAAACTCTTCTGCATTAATTTGGAGTTTTGGATGTTTGTGATTAACCAAATTAACTAAATATATTTATATTTTTCTTACAAATCTGATGCTGGATTTGTACCTTGAGTCTTTTAGGCAGGTCTAAAATAAATAATGCACTTTTGAACACCAGCGTTAACCAGATCAGTATTTAGTGCATGGCCTCTTTATGTATTAATGAATACACACGTTGCTTAGGGTGCTTGGTAGGTTCCTAGTAATCACGAAGGACTTGCCACAGTTCCTATGTGGATTTAGGCCGTCTCAGCAGCTCCTGCCTCTACATGTAATCCCACACTGACTATGTTGTTGTTATGAGGGCCCTGGGGGGATGCATGGATGGAGGGGAAATGCCATCTGTTTCAGGACCTCTTGGTCCTCTTGCTTCTGAAGATCGTTCTGTAAGACTCTGGCTGTATTTTCATGGTTTCTGCTGCTGAATAAATTTAGAGGGAAGTTAGCTGAAACATCTTCTGTTTACATTTTAATACAGAATGACGAACATGTGTATGCAAACATCTAAAATGATCCCACGTTTCTTTACATTTGCCTTCCAACTTTCTTGTAATAGTCTTCATTATTTGTTCTTCAGACTCTCTGAAGGGTTTTTGATGTTTTTCTTTGGATGCTTTTCAAACATAAACCTGACCATATCAGAGGATACATTTGATAAGGTAGCTGGGTTAAAGGGATGTTTCATCATTTAGAAGAGGCATTCTATCAGTTATTTATCTACAGTAAGGACCACGCCCTCTGGTGACATCAATCAAAGTGAGCAGAGTCTCTAGAAGCAGGAAGATATCCTCTGACTTGTCAAATAGAGAGAGACACTGATGCCAAACAGTGACAAATAAGCAGCTAATTTTCAGGTATTTAAAACAGCCGTTGTTCAAAAAGTCACGCTGATGCATTAGAATGCTGTGTTACCTGTTTGTAAACCTCTAGAATCTTTCACGAGACCATTTTAGAGGATGTCTTCCTGTTTCTGGACTGCTCACTTTGACTGATGTCACTGGTGGGCGTGTCCTAACTGTAGGTAAAAAGACCTGAAGATCCCTTTACTGTACCTTGACCTGTGAACCGTTCAGGCATTAAAAGGCCCCTAAACTCAGAGGATGATCTTTCAAAACATAGTAGCCAATTTAGTAAATTTGTTCTTTAGGCTCACCTCTCAAAATGTAATCCAGTCTCTCCAGTTACATCTGAAATTAATAAATAATAATAAAAGTTTTGTACAACAATTTGTTTCACACCAAATTTGCTGGTATTGCAGAACCTGCACTACCCACTCTGCAACTTGTCTCAGGCCTGGTTCAAAAATGCTTTGTGGAGGGGGCTTTAGGGGTCAAGCAGGAGGAGTAGTGGTCACTGTGGAGGATGGAGTTGGGGGTTGTGAACAGTAGAAACCAGCAAGGTATGGAGGGGGAAGGGTGTGTAATGGTTAGCAGGCTGAGAAGGTATTGGCTGGGCGTAGCCCAGAAGGGGGGAGGGTTTGGTCCTGAAACCTGTTGTTAATGGTTTCGAGGCTCCTCAGCTTCACCTTTAGTTCTTGCTGAATCATCTTTTTGTGACCAGATCTGAAGGATCTCATGATTTCTCATTCAGCAAGAGTTTGAGGTTTTTGAGGACATCAAACAGTCCTGGTTGAGATGGTGGTGTTCCTTCAGTCCATTATGTGCTTCACTATCATCACCCCCCCCCACCCCCACCCCCTCCATGTGGCAGGCAGAGCACATTCCAGTCTGTGGAGATGAAGCAGCCCTGCAGAGCCTCACTGGCTTCCTGACTCCACTTCTGCACATGCAGGCAGACTTTGAACAGCAGGGACATATTCAGGTGTTAATAGGATCTGAATGACACAGTGAGGGCAGGGTAATCACTTTGTATTTATGATAAACATTTGCATACAGAAGGTCCAAAGTTCTATTGTCCTGTGTTATGTAGTCAACAAAGTGGAAAATGTTGAGGAGGGTGGAGACCAAAGTAACAACTATGGAAGCCTTTAAGTAACATACATGATGTTACATGACTCAGCCTCATCAGCTGATGTGATGTCTATGAAGAGATGACCATGGCAGAGGGGAACTTTTTTTTAAGCAATAATATAGATGCAAAAAGCAAAAATAAGGGTTTAATGTCTGGTGACATCTTCAGAGGTGCAGAGATTCAGGAATTCCATCCATGTCTCTGCGATGCACTGCTCTCACTGTACTCCCTCCCAGTCTTAATCAGCACCAACAATTTATTTGACAGAAACCATTCATTTCCCACAATGATGGTCAAAGTTTGAATCTACTTCTTTTTGTTTTCACCTTTGCTCTAAATCTGCAGTCACAGCATCTCCTGCTGATTTCTTCCAACATCACAGGTCTGAGTCCAGGCATGGTGTGTTGGAGACAGAGAACATCTGGTCTTATGTGAATGTAAACATGACATCACTCAATGCAAAATGTTTAAAAAGAACCAGAGGAGTCATCATAAAACAACAGCTGATAGATCAATAATAGAGCATCACTAAAAGACACAAAATTTAAAGAGTTGCTGAAGCAGGATGCTAATCATCCAGCCACTGAAAAGCAGTCAAGCTCCAAAGAAAAACTTTAAAAGACCTTGAAAAAATTTCAAGATCATTTTGTCTCATGGGAAGAAAAGTATAAACAAATAAGATAGGTTAAATTATTCTGGACTGTAGCAGAGTGTAAAACATAATACTGCATGATTACCCACAGATACGTTTTTCATCGACACTGAGGAAAACTATAATAGTTTTGCCTTTTTTGCAGCTTATGACTCATGAGAAATCTCAGACACAAGTTTTCTGCAGACTCACAGGTGACTGTTGTCTGATTTCCAGACACTCAGGGAAGAATTAAGTTTGTTTAAGATAAAAACACAGTTTGACAAGTGTTGCCTCTTCTGAAATTCAGTGATGAATTATGTATGTTGGCATACGTATTTTAGAGGAATTTAATAGAAAACTCGAGAAGGGAAAACACATTCAGCTCCATCTTTGTGTTATCAATATGCTATCCATTCCATCAGAGCCAACACTTGAATATACTGTATCCTCCACAACGCTGGTAAATACTGTAAATAGAATCTAAACTATGGCACCTTGGGAGCTGGTGAGGTATATAATGTCCTGTTAAGCATAAGGTGGCAGATGGATTCAGGAATGAGTCTTTGTTAATGTCTTTCCAAAGAGCCAGTTCTTCTGCTGCGGTGACGTACATAACCCCATGAGTTTCCCCAACAACGTGATCACTTGGCCCGAAACCGACTTCCTCCACCTTCAGGTTTATGACTAAAGACGTGTTCTGCTTCTTTTTTTTTTTTTTACGATCCAGAGCATTAAAAAAATGTAAAACCTGCAAAACAGCAGAGATATCTATGCCAAATGTGTTCCTGTCCCATGAGATGTTTGATGGAATTTCTCTGCAGGAACCATTGTGTGTAACGCAGACAAACACACACTGTGTTGACATCCAACAGGTGCCAGGTACCTGCCAGGGTTTATCATGCTGCTCGGACATATGGCTGCTGCGGCAAGTCTGATTAAAATGGGATGGCCTGGAGTCCAGCGTGCAGTGTAGGGCAGGCTGCAGCAGGGCATCCCCACTGGTCCGGCCTCCCCCTCACACCGTGCCGGGCCTCCACGTCGGATGGCTAAAAACAGACCGGTGATTCAGATGGTCAGTAGGTACAAGCGTATAAATGAGAGTTACATTTTTGAATAGTTTGCAAAAGAAAAAACTCTTTAAGAGTTCCTGAGAATATATGGGTCACAATGGAGTTCTGAATAAATGAGTATTAGAGGTCGGACTTAAGGAGGTGACATGATGATTGTTTAAGCACAATCACAACCTCAAATCTGATTAAATGTTGTTTTTGTTTTTAGTTCCCCGTTTGTTTCTTACTCTAAAAACAACAACAACAACAAAATCAAAGAAAGTAAAAAAATGATAGAAATTTTGTTGCAAACGGAAAATGAGATGATATTCGAATCTAAAAATGAGTTATGTAAAAGATTTCAAGGAAAACAGAGTGTTATCTTTGCACTTTTAGAGAGAATGTAAAACAGGCGAACCAGTCAAACATCTGAGTCTCAAGAGATTTGAGCTCAGAGATAACTCAGACCAAGGTCAACCTTTAATTAGTTTGTCAGAGCTTTGGCTTTATTGTTAGAAAAAGGCAAGATGAAGTAAATTTAAAAGTTTAAACCTTGCTCTGATAATCAGCAGCCACAGGCTCCTCTTAGAACTTGGTTAGCTGTCTGAAAATAAATTAATTGCGTCGAATGCACCAGAAGGTTATGGGAAGAAAACAAAGTCTTTTCAGATAGCTGCTTTATTCCTTCCATTTCTGAACGTGATTCGAAAAAATAAGAGAACAGGTTACAGATTTTGAATCTGGGGGAAAAAAAGGGTAAAGCGCCATTAGGGAAGAGTGGTGAGGCTGCTAGGACCTTGTGGTGGCTGAAGGATATTGCAACGTAAGCTAACCATTACTTTACACAAGCATGTGGAAAGAACTATGTAGATGTGAACAAATACATTATTAACTGTAGAACTTTTATAAAGAAGAATAAAAAGGAAAATAACAACAAAAAGAGGATTTCCATGTTTTGTGCTGCTTACTCACAAGCTAATGTTAGTAATGCAGCATATGAAACGGGAAGCTAGAAGTTTAAAACTCCCATGAGCCACTGCTTTCAAAGTAAGGCAATCACTCACAGGATTGTTTACAAATCATTCATTGAGTTTTTTACCATTTCACAAACATTTATGCAGATAATTATTATAGTTAGCACTATATTAGGTCCTGCCATGATAAAAGTTTCCCCAACGATGTGGGATATTCTGCCTGCATTGGCCTAAAAAAAAATCTGGAAAAAAAAGGGAAAATTTACTGCATAAAAATACCATCTTCAATAATTCTGACAGATTGACTGTGTAAGTAATATCCATAAAGATGTTATGTCATACCTAGTGAGGAAATTAAGTATAATCATCAAAGAAAAGGTAAATTAAGACGATGAACAAAGTTCTGTAGTTCAAACCCTAAACTCATGTAATTCAAGTTATAATTTCCCCCAAATGAGCAGAGAACAGTCACTTTGAACGATTACACTCCACTGACAGCACATCATAAAAAAGCATACTCAACAATAGACTGACCTGCTGTGTAATCTGAATGCAATTTTTTTTAGCTTTTGAACATGAACTCAGAAGCACGTTAAAATGTGACTCCTCTATGTAATTGTGCTCTGCAGCAAATGGCAAACAAAATAAAAGACTGATGGATTCCTGCTTTTAGGATTTAAAATGCTTTTTGTTTCTTTAAATATACTGAAACTCAAAAGGCAGTCATCTAATGTGATGTCTAAATTGTTGCAAAAAATCAATAAAAAATACCATGAATCTGCTTTCTGTTGTGTTTATTTAAGGTCTGCTGTGATTCAGATGACTGGGTGAATAACAGGCTGCTGCAGAACTTCACGTGCTGATGAGGTAAATCAAATGTGAATGGAAAGTTTGTGAATCCATCCAGTGATGAGCCAAAGCATCATGTCTAGTGCTTACTGATATAGGGACCAATCCCTGGCTCTTTCTGCTGTGATCTTGGAGCAGGATGTATCGCCTGTACCAAAGACTGAAGGATCACTCTGCGATTCCTGCTTGTCTCATCTTTCTTATGGCTGGCTTCCTCTGGATGCTTCTCTGGTGCTGATGGTGCTGAAATAAGAGCAATCTCTGCACTTATAGGCTGGATACAAACACAGATGTTTGTCTCTGTACCCACATCCAGTGATAGAAAGATTTGAATTCAGAGAACAGTAAATGTTTAAGTGAAAAATTATTTGTCTCCTTACTAATTTAATTTAATCTAATCA
Organism: Callopanchax toddi; assembly: GCA_006937965.1. Lineage (NCBI taxonomy): Eukaryota > Metazoa > Chordata > Actinopteri > Cyprinodontiformes > Nothobranchiidae > Callopanchax > Callopanchax toddi. Next base: position 3,796,642 of record SSNR01000013.1, read on the forward strand.
TGTTTAATCATGAATAACTGTGATTAATCACCATATTTGTAAAGCTGAGTTCAGTTTCACTAACCACCCAGGTCAGACGCACTTCAGTAGAACCTGTCTGACAACTCAAACTGGGCTAAAAGATCTCAAAAAGCATCCTGTTCTAAGAAACTGTAAGAGCTAAGAATCCAGAACATCAACAGCACTGCAGGCCTCGGTTAAGGCCAGAGGTCATAATTCAACAATTAAGAAGAGATAAAGCAATAATAGCATCGTTAGAGAGACTCAAGGCCAAAAACCTGTGCAAATGAGAGTAAAGATATCAAAAAAGTCAGCTGGACTTCTCTTGTTGCTTCTTCAGTTCTGATCATGGGGTGAGAATTCAAGGCTTATATAGGTCGCTGTAGAGCAGTCACATGACTCGTTGAGCCATCCTTCCATCAAGTAGCACAGCACAGAAGAGACAGCTCATCACTCAGCAGGATACTCTCATTTGAGGACAGCAGTGTTCACATTTTAGACTGAGAAGAACCCGTCACACCTGGAACACATGATCTAAACCAGTCGCACCATTAAGGAGTATTCATCAAGTGATAAACACCCTGTCGTGATGGAGGGATGGCTCAGAGACTCACCTGACTTTATTACTGTCACTGTTCTACAACTTATAGGTCTTCATTTCCTGAACTGATGAAGACTTTTGAATCTTTTTTCTTCAAGTAACAAAAGATGTTGATTTTTTTAAACTCTTAGATTGTCCTAAATGAAGAAGAATCTACACCACCACCTGCGACTCACTGTCATTTATCTTCATGGAACATAAATAAATCTGCAATTTTTACAAAGTAAGAAAAAAAACTACATTTTCTAATGATTTTTATTTTTTATCTGCAGTTTTCGCTTCCTCTTACCTTGAATGTACAGTAAATGTATCCTTCTAAAACGCTGCTCATGACATACACGCCTACAGTAAGTTGGCTTTAATATCATTTTATATTTAAACATTTTAATTACAACAAAAATGTTATGACTGCAGACTAGTGTGTGTGTGTGTGTGTGTGTGTGTGTGTGTGTGTTTATGTGTGTGTGTGATGGTGGATAATTTCTCATTGTTTGGACCTTTATGGATTTCAAGTCCTAATTGTCTGACCTCAGTGAAGTGATTGCCTCTGATAATGCCATTAACTAGTGCCTTGCAATTCTCTGGTGCACAATCAGGAGACATAATAGAAAACACATTTATATAAGAGACGGATTTATCAGCAGCAACAACAGCAACAAGAAGAAGAAATGATTACATCTTTTGTGTTTGTAACTAAATGAATCAAACGATCCTTAACCTTTCACTAGAACGCCGATGTCTAATACGGAGGAAAAAAGAAAAAGTTTGTCATTAAAGCAAAACACTTTTTATATATTTTTTGAAAACATTAATAAAACAGGGCAACCAAACTTACTATTAGAAATTATAACACTCAATGGTAGATTGTGATATAATTGATAGTGAGTGATAAACTGGAAATTATACATTTAATAACAAATTATCAAACCAAAATACCGTCTAGGATAGTGGTAAATGATCTGACACACAGCTTTTCAGTTTCACTTTAAACTGTAAGAATTAAACGACATTTAAACCTTTCTAATGTTATCTCACATTGAGGAACAAAGCTTTGGTGGTTTATAGACACTGAAACCGGTGATGTCACATGTTCCTACTGATTTCCTCAAATATGTTTCCAGAAACTCTGACCTGTATTTTGTTAAAATGAGTGAATACTACAAAATAAATCTAATGTAATACTGACATACATATTGTGTATATAATGTATGGGATTTTGTAGCTTTGTGAGTTTGCTCTCCTGTTTTTATAGCCTGTGTGTTCATTTGTTCGTGTTTGTTGGCAGAATATCTCATTAACCACCGAACAGCTTTTTAGAGGGGCACATTCTAAAATAAAAGACAAGTAAACAACAAACATTGTCATTAAGTATTTCAAATATTAGCGTATAACTACAGCAATGTAATAACAGCAATTCAGTTACAGTTTATTTGAACTTTATTATATATATAATGAATTTCCCAGAAAGAAACATCTACAACTGATCAACTTTTGGAGTCAACATCAATCAAGATGACCAAACATAAAAATGGTTTTAAATCCATCAATTCTACAAATATTGGGCTAAAATTAAGAATGTTAGTAGTTCAGTTAATTACAACATGTATAGTCTGAGTATGGTGGATTTTTTTTTGCATAATATTATTTGACCTTAAATACCCAGTATTTAATCTGTTTTATTGGACTTTGGTGACATACATTTACAAGACTTTTCCTTAGTGCATGAATCCAGTGTGTTACTATCACTCTGCTCAACACACGACTGACTCCTCTCAGGTTTCGCTTACCGGCAGGAAAATCCTGTTTCAGGTGAGTGATGTAAATGTAAAACATGCTTGTAAAACTCACATGCCTTTGTGTGTATTTTTAGACGTATGCACTTCAGAAGCACCTGAATCTATACCTGCATCTTCCTTCCCTTTCGCTCCTGCATCCTTTTATCTATGCTTATGTCTGCCGGCAGAGTCCAAGGTGGCCAAGCTTTATCCCCACCTATGCAACAATAAATCTGCTCTGCCACGGGAACTTTAAAGTCCCCAGGTGAGAGCTGTGCGAGAAGGCTGTCCTATCAGAGAAACAGCCAAGCAGAGAGTGGACAGTGGCATCTCAGGGATTAAAAACTGCTGCATCCACTGTTCCCCTGGCCCATTGACGGATGGATAAAGCCTTGGACTTCACCTTATTGAAAGAAGGAGAGAGTGCCCGGGGAGCCATGAAATCCATAGAACCTTCTTTAAATGGGTTTGTAAAAGGCTTCCGCCTAGCAAACCACGGCTGAAAGAGCCCATTAAATAAAGCCCAGCTCCTCAGCAAGGAGCTGGGGTAGATTCATCAGAGAGAAGAAGGCAAAGATAATGATAGCTCATGGCCAGATGCGAGACTCTGGCTCCACTCAGATGTCATGTGGGACCATGTCAATAACAACAGACAGATAAACAGTGTTTTCTCACTTTCTTCTGCCTTCTCTCTTTGGGGGTTGTGTCTGCAGAAGCAAGTCGATGTGCACAGACGAGAAAAAAAAGCACGTCATTTGCACACAAGCTACACGGAGGAAAAATGTTTTCTTTCTCGACAAGTCCGTTTATTCCTATCAGGTTATCAGACTGGATTACCTTTGAGTCTGCAACACAAACTGTGTGATGTCTGCCCAAATCCTAGCCCTTGGTGATTTGGCGAGACCTTCAGAGAAGGTGGAATGCAGCCTGGACACATTTGAATATCAATGTGACCAGATAGGATGAGAAGCTGCTGGAAGGGAGGAGGAAAGATGGGTGAGGACGGCCTCTGGGAGGACAGTGAGAGAAATGGTGTGAGAAGAGAGGAAGGGAGGGACAAAAAAAGAGATTTGTCATTTGATCGTCGTTCCACCTGCTCCCCTGTCATGTACACAGCCGGGGGGGAAACCAAACCCCTCACGTCTGAGGGAGACCCAAGGAGAACGGATGCAAGATGTGGAAGGGAGAAGATGGGGTAAAAAGCTGAGAGAAGGTGGACTAAGATGCACAGGACTGAGAAGGAAACAAAAAGGAAATGAAATAGCAAAATAAAGAAAGATGTTTGTGGAAAAAAATGGAGGAAAACATATGCATGCCTTTGCATATTTGAGATGCCAAGTCTTGAAATGCTGCAGCTAAACACAGGGGCTGGCAGATATGCAAATAGGAGGATGTACCTGTGCGCCACCAGATTACTTTTCCTGCATTTGGTATTCATATATTTGCAAGGTGACTCACTTCAGACAAAGCAGGTTGATCAAGAGCTCCCTGCTTTCTCTCTTCTCCTTCTTTCTCCCACATCTGAACAGCAAGGAGAAGAGGAGAGCAGGGGAGGCATGATGGATCCACAGCCTCAGCAGAAGTCATAAGCCTTGCAAATGCCGCAGCACACAATTGCATGCCCTAAGATTTGATATGTATTCCGTCAGCAAACCCCATTTAATCCATTTTGCTGTCAGCACCCCTTAAAAGCATCTCAGCTAACACGACGAGAGTTGAGAGTGCAGAGGAGAGACAAACAAGGCACCGACATTTATTTCCAACAATCACAGAAAAGTGTCGGAGAAACATTTCGTCTTTGCGCTGTCCACTTAGCTTCTTTCTCCAAATGCTGTACATATTTGTCTTTAGAGACTCAAACTCACAGAGCTGGTGTTCTTGAGAGACTCAACATTTCTATCAATTAATTTAACAATTAAAACTTTAATTAAAATGCTTTTGGCTGCTAAAGATCAGGTCTCTTGTTGATGTTTCTCACTTTGGGAGCATATTTGAAAATCCCTCCCTGTTTTCTGTTGTCAACATAATGAATGTGTTGTGAAACAAACCTACAAACGCATGATGTGTGTCTTTTATGACATTTGATTTATACTACAATCATTCTTTTGATTCCACATCCTACTTGACATGTTTAATGTTTCTCTTTAAATCTATTGAAGCAATTATCCCTCAGCCCTGAGCTTCTACCCCATCATGATCCAGACCTTCCCCGTCTCCTGTTGTTCTCTCAGCTTCTGATTTTCCTTCCTCTATGTTTTGTTGCCATTTGGGACCTTATATTTCTACACTTTTCCCCCTGCCCATTGCAGTATTGAATGATTTTCTAACATCTTTTTCTTACAACTACAAGGCATTTCCAGTTCATACGAACCTTTTGTAATGCTTACTTTGCCCCACAGCTCAAAACACATTACCTTTATTATAGAGATGACTTGATCCAAGCCATTTATGAAAAAAAAAACTCTGCTAATGTCAAAACTCAATGCATTACTTCCATTATTTGATTTTTAGTTTTTAAATGACACCATTAAAGTTATTAAAATCAATGCATGTGATGTTTTTGTGGATGATCACAGTGCAGGGAGACAGTCTATCACAGAGTTTGTCTCATCATCACCTGTTTAGTTTATAAACACTTTTTAACAACAGTCGTTACTTGTGAATGCACTTTATTGATCTCTGATTGATATTTTGTAAACACCACTGTGAATGGGAGTTGCACATCTGTAAACACCAGCTGGTTATAAATAAACAAGCCAACAATGTTTATAAACGGTGTTTCAGTTAGTGTTTAGAAACTGAATTGACACGATGACTGTGAATGCAGCTATGTTCTGACCCACTTTAACAACAAGGCCAACCATTAAAAACACACTCACAAACTGCAGGGAGGTGATAAACAATGAGGTAATTATTATTATTGCTATTTTTGTTCAAATTAAAGAGGATAATTTTGTCTTGAATTAAGCAGATTAAAAGTGAAATTACAAAAAACCTTGCAGCAGCAGAATAGTGGAGCTTGTGATGAAATAACCATTTAAACTAATAATAAACACTCATTTTATGACCGCAGTTCCACTCCAATGTGTCAGAAATAAAACTGTAATTAAATTTTGCTGCACTTTGACATAAAGCCATAAAACGGTAAGGTGTCTGACTTTATAAATAGAAGAAAACACCTGTTTAAGGACATTCTAGAAGCAAAATGAGGAAACATTTAGAGGAAATTCAAATGAAAACCCCAGCTCAAAGTGCAGTTAGGGTCACTGATTGATGCACTTAAGAGTCAACTGCCTATAAAATGCTGCTATAAGCATTTAATAAGTTTTATTAAGTATTGACTGCATGTTGCAAATGTTGCTTTATTTTTCTTTCTCTCTCTTAATAAATAAAATTAAGAAAATCAAGGCTGGATCAGTGTGAGCGTCCTCTGATTTATGAAAGCAGTTCATGTTGAGTTCAGAGTCACTGTCTGTAAACAGAATCTCTAGTTAAACTGGTTTTGATGTTTACCGCCAACAACATGTCGATGCATCCTATCACTTTCTAATAAGCACCAATCAGAGCTAAAGCGAGGCAGTGATGGATGTGTGCTTCATTTGCAGCAGTTTGTTTTGTGTTGAAGACTAACCTGATGATTAGTTACTAATCTTTTATTTTACAACAATAAAGTCAAATTAGTCATTCGACACTTGTGATTTAGGAATGTCTAAATAAAACCTAGAGGCATGCCCTCTGTCTACAACACTGAAACAATAACCGACTGATATGTGCTGACAGATTGATTTGTGTCTCTATTGGGATCCCAATAAGTCTCAGAGGGTTTTGTTGTGGTAAGATCTGAGACAGCTCTGTTATCTCTCCATAAACACAGAGAAACGCATTGCAGGAATAACATTGCACATTTCCCCAAAACGTCAAGATTTTGCAGCTTTGTGGTGCACATAAAAACCAAGTCTGTGATGAATCCACAGTGCAACAAGATGGCAAGGTCACATCTCTCCACCAAGGATGTCATGCAATCATGAGAAATAAATGAAAGCATGCTGCAACCTGAGGGGGAAATGGCAACAAACACCAGGCTGAGGTCAAATAGAGTCCTGAATTCAAAAGTCGGACTATTTTTTTTGTTGAAAAAAATTATTGTGGTTTTCCTTTGAATTTTATGGCATGAAAATCTGTTCAAAGTGACCGCCTGTATAAGTTTACATGGTGCAGTGAATTCTTCCTTTAGGTCAAATCTCAGGGGGAAAAAATCCCAAACCGCCAGCGACAGAGTGACCTGTATTTCTTGAGGGTTCACTGGTTTCATCCAATGACCTGGCTGTTTGAATCTACCCACACACACTCTACACCTCCAACATACCGTATATTCCTCTCAAAGTAAAACCAGAAATAAATGAATAAAAGTCCACACAAAACATGTAAATCATTAGATTTTTACCATGAACGTTCATTGGCCACTTTATTAGGTTCAGTGGTTTGTCAGCACAAATCTGATCAGCCAATCACGTGGCAGCATCTGTGAAGACGTCTTACTGAAATTCAAACTTTAAAAAATGGGATTTAAGAGACTTTGAATGTGGTTGTTAGCTTACAGTAAGAGGGATGAATGGTTGTCTGCTGATCAGAAGGTGTTAGGGTTGATCTCAGCAGGACACGTGCAAGATACTGAACCCAGAAAGGATTGTACGAATGGCAGCTCCTCAGGGATGGGTCACATCATGAATGGAAATAATTTCCCCACGGGAGTAATTAGGGGTCAGTTATTATTATAAGATTAGAAAATCCCCAAAAGAAGAAGGAATCAGTGTTCATGACCCTGTTATAGTCTTTCTTTTACTCTTTGAACCTGCATTCTCATAAGGTCAAACAATAAACAGATGTGAGAGAGATATGGATGCAGGTATAAAATATTAAAGCTTGGGTGTAACTCTAGGGTGGATAAGAAGTTGTTGGCATTTAATTTCACTTCTTTGTGGAGATTTCCTTCAGACACAGTTGGCGTCGTCAGCAGATTCTCGTCGCCGGGCTGAAATTCATGGGACAAGTGTCCATGTCAGCACTTTCTCCCCCTCCTCAGCCGGTGTGTAAAAGGACATCACACTTGTCAGCCGCTGTAAGCCAGAATTAACAGGACAAATAAAACGGCGTGTCTGTGAACGGGGCTTTTGAAAGGGGACGTCCTTTGGGTTGAGCGATATGATAACTTGTAAAAGGTTCTCACTTGAGGTGACAGTTCCCTGTGTTGGTGTGTGTTTGAGGTCTGGGTGTGTATAGGAAGGTGTGTGAGTGAGGGTGTGGGTGTCTGTGTGTGTGTGAAAACACTCACGCTGCATTCGCATGCAGGTTTTTGAAACCTCTGCATGTGGAGCAGTAGAGCGCTTCTTTAAACCTTGAAGCTGAACTAAAATTTGAACTCTTTTTATATTTGATGCTGCAGCAGCAGCTTAAGGAATTCTCATTAAATCATGTGTTTCACCACAACTGAAGAAAACCTCTGAGATTTGGGTGCGTTCCTTCTTGTTCCATAAAAATGTGGTAGACTAATTTTACTGACTAGATTATAAATGCAGCTTTCAGTTTGAACATGGTTTCCACCTTGACTCCTGTCTTGAAATATGCGTTTAATGAATTACAGCTTAGGCTGCAACCTGTCTCTCATAGAGCCCCATGATCCTCGCCTCGCCTCGCCTTCTTCCGCTTATCCGGGTCCGGGTCGCGGGGGCAGCATTCCAAGTCGGGCAGCCCAGGCCACCTTCTCCCCGGCCAAGTCCACCAGCTCCTCAGCTGGGACGCCCAGGCGTTCCCAGGCCAAACTGAAGATGTATTTCCTCCAGCTTGTCCTGGGTCGACCTGGGGGCCTCCTGCCGGCAGGACATGCCCAGAACACCTCCCGAGGGAGGCGTCCAGGAGGCATCCTTACCAGATGCCCGAACCACCTCAACTGGCTCCTTTCGATATGGAGGAGCAGCGACTCTACTCCGAGTCTCTCCCGGATGTCCGAGCTTCTTACCCTATCCCTAAGGCTGAGCCCGGCCACCCTGCGGAGAAAACTCATTTCAGCCGCTTGTATCCGCGATCTCGTTCTTTCGGTCACTACCCAAAGCTCATGACCATAGGTGAGGATTGGGACGTAGACCGACCGGTAAATCGAGAGCCTTGCTTTCTGGCTCAGCTCCCTCTTCACCACAACAGACCGGTTCAGCGTCCGCATCACTGCAGACGCTGCCCCAATCCGCCTGTCGATCTCCCGCTCCCTCCTTCCCTCACTCGTGAACAAGACCCCGAGATACTTGAACTCCTCCACTTGAGGCAGGACCTCTCTCCCGACCCGGAGTTGGCAATCCACCTTTTTCCGGTCGAGAACCATGGCCTCAGACTTGGAGGTGCTGATCCTCATCCCAGCCACTTCACACTCAGCTGCGAACCTCCCCAGCAAGAGCTGAAGGTCAGAGCTCGATGAAGCTAGGAGGACCACATCATCTGCAAAAAGCAGAGACGCGATTCTCCTGTCACCAAACTCGACACCCTCCACACCACGGCTGCGCCTAGAAATCCTGTCCATAAAGGTTATGAACAGGACCGGTGACAAAGGGCAGCCCTGGCGGAGTCCAACCCTCACTGGGAACAGGTCCGACTTACTGCCGGCTATGCGGACCAGACTCACACTCCTCTGGTACAGGGACTGAATGGCCCTTAACAAAAGACCATCAACCCCATACTCCTGGAGCGCCCCCCACAGGGTGCCCCTGGGGACACGGTCATAAGCCTTCTCCAAATCCACAAAACACATGTGGATTGGTTGGGCAAACTCCCATGACCCCTCCATCACCCTAGCGAGCGAGCCCCATGATCCATCTTCATTATTTTTTTAGAGCTTGTTTTTTTCCCCACAAACATTTTTTTCTGTGTTATTTTTATTTTGTAATCTTTTGATCAAAAATACATTTTCCAAAAATATAAAACTGGGGACAAAAAGGATATCTGTGGAACAAAACAAGATCTGAAAAATGGCTAAAATGGATTTCATTCTACGCATGTGGCTCTTTAGCCCCTCTGATTTGGCTCCTTTGACCAAAAACTGTATGAACCTGAAGGATGTTTTCATGTTCAAAATAAGTGACCATACTAACAACACAGGTTGCTCCCCACCATTTCAGCACCAGAAACAGCTAAAAACAACTCAAGTTTGTACAAAGAAAGTCCCATTATAAAAGAACAAGTTTGTAATTAAAAAGTAATATAGAGTTCTAAATGTATCAGCAGGTCTTTTTTGAACAATTGTTTTAAATATCTGAAAATTTGAAGCAAAATTCTAACTCATCTGCAGCAGTGTCTCTCCCAGTCTGGCTAGCCATGAGTATTGCTCCAGTCAGAGGACAGCTTCATGTTTTTAGAGGCTCTGCCTGCTTTGAGTGATGTCATCATTGGGCGTGGTCCTGCCTGTAGATAAATAACTTCAAAATGACCAAAATATCCCTCTAATGCATCTTGGAAAATCCAACAACAATGCAAAGTTAAGACGATGCATAAAGATGTATTTTTGTTTTTTTAATGTTTTTAACCGTTTATTTCCCAGGACATTCTGATTCTAACACAAGTTAAGAAAGATGCAATCAGGGTAACATCTCTTTTATATTTTAAGTGTGAGTCTAGATGTTATTTTTTTTATCTAAGAAGCAGAAAGTTAATAAAAATTAGAACTAGTCTGAACCCAGAATATCTCCAACCAAACGAGTATCTCAGACTAGTATTTCTTGCACAAGTTGAGCCATGAATAGTCCTGAAGGTAAAGCGTACAACCTGATATGAGGCTGCATGAGTACAACTTGTGTCGGGGAGATGACACCTAAAGATGGCAGCCTGTCTGCAGGCATGTCATAATACTGGCTGACAGGATGACTCACAGCCTTTGGAAGGGAAGAGGAAGAGGAACATTTCTGTGAGATGATGATGATCCAAAGCCCGCTGCCAAAAAAAAGTGAAAGTGCCACACCTGGCCGTGCTGTCTGATGTAAATCTGAACATCTTTAGGTACTGGCTCCAGTAAAGAGCTGAAATAACTCCAGATAGAGTAAAACACCAAACTGGTCCTCACATACATCAGGTCTGTTGTAACAAAATCCTAAAAAGGAAAGGCGGGGTTAAAGTTTTACTATTGAATTCTGTGTGACGTGTATTGATGCTGCTGCATCTATGTTAGATTTTAACCTTAATATTTAAAAAGTGGAGTGAGTTAAGAGAGTTTGGGGATTCAGTTGAGTTATTGTAGCCTTCGTGTCCTCAGCTGCCCTTGTTCTTATCTCACCTCAGATTTTTATTTCCAATCACTCAACTGTTTGCTCTCAGTAATTATCCTTCACAGCACAAATACTTCCTGTTTTAAATTGTCAGATCCCATCCACATGTCTCAGCTGAGTCCTGTTGGGTCTTGAGATTCATTTTACCCCTCTTAGTAACAAGTCTCACCTGAGAAGCGTTCTAAATTTAAACTAAAAACTGTGTAGCTCCAAGCCTTTAACCGGTATGAGGTGCTGCTTTCTGTGAGCTGAAGAACTCAACATGCAGCGAACGCCCTCCTATATGGGTGCTAGGATCTTTGTTGGCCTGGTCCAAATGCACGATGATTTGGTCACATGCATGAAGGTGTAAATTAGTGTGAAACTAACTGGGGATTAGATTTAAATCTGCAATGTAGCACACACTTCTCCGGTTTTGGACAAGATGGATGGTGTGATTTTAAGAACAAAACAACTATTTTAGAGGTTATTTCTTATTTTACACACAGGAGTTTTGGCTTGTGCACCAAATTAGACTTCCAAAGTCTGTTAAAAGCAATAGCCAGCATCCATCTGTGTCTTCATTCAAAACTGTATGACCAAATATACAGGCTGCATTCAGCTTTTGCAAAAAAGCAGGTTTTTGACAAACCTCCTCCCATCCTTAAAGCCGATGTGCTATTTAGTGTCTCATTTGTAGTCCGATCAGTTCTTATTATCTTTGCAGGTTTCTCTGCTCTGAACTTGCATATAAATAATTGCTTCTGTTACATTTTGTTCTCTTTCAGCATTTTTTAAAACTCTGTCTGTGTTTAATAAACAGGTTTATTTTTTTATTGAGTGTTTTAGTTTCACACTTGGTAAAACGGTGCTTCATTTTTGCTGTTCCTTGAATTGCCGTGTCTGCTTGCAGAAGTTGTAACAGAAATAGAAGAAAATGCAATGGTTCGTGGCTAAAAATGCATCAAAATATATTAGATACCCAAGAATTTATATGAACAGAAAAAAATAAGCAGTTTTCATTATTTGTGAAAATATTAAATAACATTAGGTCTGATTAAATTAATTTATTCTTTTTTTCCGGCACAAGTATTTGGGTTTGACAAATACTGCACACCAAAGCATTTGTAGCCAAGATGATTTTGTTGTAGTTGCATATCGTTATGGTAAAAAAAAAAAAAGGACGGAAAAAAATTCATGCATTTTAAGACAAAAAGTGAAACTGAAAATACAAAAATTTATTTTTGATGGGTTTTTTTTCTTAGTTTTTGTGTGTGCATCCATCCATCCATCCATCCATCCATCCATCCATCCATCCATCCATCCATCCATCCATCCATCCATCCATCCATCCATTCTCTCCCTATATATTTTACCTATTGATTGTGGTAGGTGGTGCCTGTGTATGACCATGTTTCTCACTACCATGATCAGTGTGAATGACTGTAATGTAAAGTGCTTTGTAATCCATGACTTAGAAAAGTGCTAAAATAAAAGAAAAAAGAAGGTAAAATGGAAACAAAGAAAAGCGCTGAGACATTTACCATTTAAACCTAAATTAAATAAAATGAAAGAGTCAAAATCAAAGGTTTACATTATTAGATGTAAAAGTCAGACCAGTGTTATATGCATGAGTGAAGAAAATGACTGTAGATGCTTTAACATGCAAACAAAAGCCTTACTCAACATAAATATAGCAGCATAGCTGTAGGGAGAGCAGAGAGAGGCTAGACTCAAGTCATGATTAAGTAAGTTTGAGACTTCCACCGTCCCCCAGATGTTCCCCATTACCCAAATCCACCAGCTGTAGAACAAGAGATAAACTGATCTGAGCAAGAAGACCCTCGGGGTCAGGGTCAGAGTGAATACCAACAGGAGAATATTGCAGGGGATTTTGGGGGTGCTACCCTGTTTAGCTGTGTTGCAAAATCCAAGTTATATCTTGTAGTAAAGGTGATTAGTCATGACATTTATTGCCAAGAAGCATTCATACAACAAAGAAATAATCAACCAAAAATGCATTTTATGGTAAATTATTGTAATAAAGAAGAAAAGCTGCTGCACTTTCTGGATAGTGATAAAGCTACAATATGTGAGGAAAAACACTTCGTCATATGTAAAAATCATTTAAAAAATACATGAAACTTTATACTAAAAAACTAATTTAAAGACTAATGTATCTAAAATGAATGTAGGGTTTTCTAAGATGTTTATAGAAGCTCATTGTACCAGTGATCTAAAATGTCGTTTATTTGTTTTTTGGGGGAAAATGAGCAGAAAAGATGAAAGAAAAAAGGTAAAAACAGAAATAAAAGATGCAGAAGAAAATGTGCTTCCCTTTTACTTAAAAGTGTTTTTGGGGATATGTCATCAAATATTCACAGGGATTCTTTCATTGTTCTGCCTTTTTGCTGATGCATCAAACTGGAATCTGTTTGTCTTTCTTTTTTCTTTTTTTTTTGCTCAACGTTGTTCTCATATAATAATTAGTATTCACAGGATACAGCTGTGGGTGGCTCGTCAAAGATGCAAAAAACAATTTAATGAGTGTTTGGGGAATACAAGAATTGTGTTGAGTAAAACAACAGTTGGATGAGACTGCAGCCAGTGATGGTCCAAAAAAAACATATTTAGAAGATCAAGTCGGAGTGAGAATTAGCTGGTAAGATTCCTGAAAAGCTTTATTCTCTGACCTGCAATAAGCAAAAATACCTTAAATTTGCTGTAAATATGCAACAACAACAAAAAAACTCAGACATTTGCTTTCAGATGAGACACCACCTTCACATTTTACCTCCATGTTTCTGCACATTTCTGTTCCAGTTGCACTGCAGCTCACAAAGGAAGTATCATCTGAAAGAAAAGAAAAGAAAAGCACCTTGTCTGAAGGAGCACCACCTTATCACAGTAACCCCGTAGACAGCTTGACAAGCTTGTGATGTTTAATATTCAGGTGTAATATCTGAAATCACATGAGCAGAAGAACCCAGGTGGATCCGGCTACTGTCTGCAGGATTCAATCAAAGCCAACTCACATTTATTTCATCCTCCTTTCCCATTCCTGTCTCACTGTTTCTCTTAATTTTGCTTCAATTCACAGAGCTCCACCGGCATGAAGGAGAAATACTGCAGCTTAAGAAAACAAACATCTTTTAGACCGTTTGTTTGATTGTGTGCTGTAGAAGCAGGTGTATCTCTGTGCACTATACAGATTGTCGTATCTTCATTTCCATATTTTCTATTCTCTTTTGACAGACAGAAAATCACTTGTGACTCAAGTCATTGTTTAGTTCATGAATTTAAACCAGGATAACCATGTTTTTTTATGCGTCACAGCTTTTGGTTCTCAACCGTAAAAGGGTGGATTGCCATCTCTGGTTCCAGGGAGAGATCCTACCTCTAGGAGGAAAAGTATCTCTGGGTCTTCTTCATGAAAGAGGGAACTGCAGATCAACAGGCAGATCAGAGCAGCTTCTGCGGGCACTGCACTGGTTAGTGAAGTGGGAGCTGCTGGAACCATCTGCATTTTAACTCTCACCTTTGGTCATGAGTTTTGGATAATGACTGTAGAAACAAGTTTGCAAATACAAGTGACCAAAATACATTTCCTCTGCAGGGTGGCCCTAAAGATAGAGAGAGGCGCTTCTAGGAGGGACTGAACCGCTACTCCTCCACATCGAGAGGAGACAGCTGAGGTGGTCAGGATGCCCCTTGGAGGCTGTAGGGCTGATCCAGAACATGCTGGAGGGAATATATCTGGTCTGGGAATGCCATGGGAAGCTAGGGAAAGTGGCTGGGGGAAGAGAAAATCTGGGTTTTCCTGCTAGTTCTTCTGTCCTCGTGACTCTGTTAAACAGAAGATAAAATGATACAGGCCTTATAGGTTTTTGCATACATCCTTTAGCATTTCATTTGTTCTAATCTTAATATACTGTAACTTTGTGTGAGACTATTAAATTCAATAGAAACCACCTGGCTGTCTTTATAATTTTAAAGAGTTTTTTTCCTCTCACCTGAGGAACTTTCTCAATTCAAATTCAAAAAGGCAGTTCCAAATTGTGTTGAGCTGTTTGTCTGAGATGTATAACTCAAGATGCAACTTGGTCATTAGGGGCTTTGTTGGCCTGGTCAACGTGCTTGAAGGTGTGACTTGATGTGAAACTGACTGAGGATCAGACTCAAAGCAGCTTAGTAGGTGATGGAAACCTGAAACCTCCTTCTCTGTCTGACGTTGGTCTTTCCTGTTTGACACGTTGTTGGGTTTGTCATCAGCTGGGTATCGTCAGCACAGTAGAGGTAGGAGAAGCCATGTGATTGGATGATCTGGCCCAGTGAGGTGGTGTAAAGAGAAGAGGTCCTAGTACTGTGCCTTGGGGGACCCCTGTGGTGAGGTGGTGCTCTGCCAGGATTCATTGAATGACCAATCAGTGAGGAACGATTCAAACCAGTTTGTTCTCCCTGTGATGCCTATGGACAGATACTCAGTGACGTAACAGCTGAAGTGACTGTAGTTTCCTGGTTTTTGTTAGGTTGTAGCGATGTCTGTAGAAATTAATGCCTTGCTCTTGTGTAATCTGTCATATTTTGAGACATATTTGTGACACAGGTTGCAGAACAGTGAGGAGACCAAGGACTGCATTGTTTCCCCTCATGAAGCTGTTAGCTTTCACACTCATACATTTAGCCAATAGGAATCAGACATTGTTCCTAAAACTTTAACCATTGGCTGCTTTATCATACTCGGTGAAAGAAGGCAACAATGGGAGAGAAAAAAACTATAAAGCAAAAACAACCAAACAAACACAATAAAAGACCTCACAGTAAAGCAGGATGCAACATGCAGCACAGAGACTACCAAAATAAGACAGGAACTGGAGCTAACAAATACATTTAAAGCTCCAAAGCAAACTGAAGAGGGATAGAATTAGATAACTCTCTCCTTTTTAATTCTAAACCCTGCTAACCTGAAGGGGGGCTGATCTACATTCAGCCAGACTCTGTGGTGCAGGCTTGTGTCTCCGTGTGTTCAGAATCACACTTTGTTCTGAAGGGATTGGATTTTCTGTCTCTCCATTTCGGCCACCAGTGATTAGATGAGTCCATGTCTGAGAGTTTAATCCTTGTTGGAAGGAGCACCAAGTTGCATGCTCATGCAAACACACACACACACACACATTTGCACACCCTCACAATTTAAGATCCAGATGTATCCTTTCTCTCTTTTCTTTTTTTTTTTGAGTGCTGCATCTGCAGAGAGGCATGTGGCCCTCGTGGCACAGGACCAAGCTGCTTATTGATGGGCCGATTTAGCCTCCATTCAGTTCAGTTAGACATTCCTTTGTCAGGCCCTGCACACGCTCTTGTTCGCTCTCAAAACACACACACACACACACACACACACACACACACACACACACACACACACACACACACACACACACACATTTCTGATAATCAGCAGGGGTTGCACACTTTATTTAACAAACCAGAGATAATTTATAATGTTTTTCTTTTAAACTTACCCTTAAAAAGTTTTTTCTTTCTTTCCCTTTGGCATTTTTCAAAATAAAAGTTGATGCACTTAATTAACAGAACACTGTACCTCAAAGATAGGTTGTAAATCTGCCTGAGACAGAAGGACAGAATAGTTTTAGCATAATAATTCAGTTTCTCTACTGTACATTAATATTAATATTCACTAAATCTGACAGTTTGCACCTGCCAGACATCTGTGTCACAGCAACAGCCTGAGATTGTTTTCAGACTTTAGTTCAAAAATAATTTTCCACTTTTTCCTGTAAAATAAATATTAGGTGTTCGGTCTCATGACCTAAATGTATATAAAGGTAAACAATAAACTGGTTAAACATATCTTTTTGATAACGACCCACCTTCATCCTCCATCTGTTGCTCCTACAGTTTAGAAGTGTGGCTGATTTAACTAAAGACTTCCTAAAACTAATCAAAAGCACATCACAGACAGAAAAGTCAGAAAAAAATGTAGCTTTTATTTTGATTTACTCTTTATTCCATCCATCCATCCATCCATCCATCCATCCATCCATCCATCCATCCATCCATCCATCCATCCATCCATCCATCCATCCATCCATCCATCCACCTTCTTTAACCGTTTATCCTCCACAGAGGGTTGCGAGGCGGGGGAGACCCTGGACGGGTCGCCAGTCCATCGCAGATTTACTCTTTATTAAATGTCATATTTTGCCAGGTGTGCAACTGCATTAAAAATTGAGGTCAGACTAATTTAGCCTTATTTAAAATTTTAAGGCCTCTCGTGTTTGTTATTTTACTTCTAAAACTGTAATCGTTTATTGCTATTTTTAATACAGCTGAGAAGGTTGTCATTAGAAAAGTGAGGACTCATCAGTTTGCAGACTGTCACGGTTTCCCCTCCTTCTGACCGCTCCTCCCGCTAAGACTCCATTTCCCATCATCCCTCTGGCTTCACCTCCTCTATAAATGACCCTTCACCCCACACACCTGTGCTCGGTCATCGATTCATTCATTCATGCTACGAGCTTCATCCAAACCTACCAGGCTTCCGAGCTCCATCCTCAACCTACCAGTAAGTCAGTTTTACTACTTACTTATCGGAGTAGTCCCGCGGTCTCGCTTCCATCGAGAACCGCACGGCTGCTCCGAGATTAACTGCGTGTACGCGAACGCTCAGCGCTAATTACTGCCGCGTTTGAGCCGCACACACGCTACACTCAAACTCACAGAGGTTTCAGCCGATCCGATCTGACAGGATGACTGAGCCCACAACCGACCCTGCTGAGTTTGAGCGGATGCGTTCTGAGCTGACCCACCTGCGTTCAGTAGTGGACCGCCAGAACCTCCGGATCGAGTCGCTGAATAACACAGTGCTCCAGCTCACGGCGTCCGTCACCGCTCTCCAGCGGCACCAAACGGTTTCAGCTCTGGAACCCCACATCCACCTCCCGGACCGCTGGAACGGAATCGACGGCCGCCCCGATGGATTATTAGCCTCGCTGGACATGTTGTTCGAGTGCCAGCCGACCAAGTACACCTCAGCCTGCTCCCGTGTAGCTCTGTTAACATCACTGCTAACCGGCCGAGCTCAGGAGTGGGCTGCAGCTCTGTACAATAATAAATCCCCTGCCTGCAATGATTATCCGGCGTTCGTCAGGGAGCTGAAGAAAACGTTCGTCCCTCCCAGCAGCGAGATCGGAGCCGAGTCCCAGCTGCTCAGACTCCGTCAACGGGCCCGTCCTGTGTGCCAGTACGTGGCGGAGTTCCGGACCCTAGCCGCTAAGCTAAAGTGGGAGGACGCGGCTCTGAAGTCCGTGTTCGTCGAGGGACTGGCCGACTACATCAGGGACGAGATGGTGGGCCGCGAGCTCCCCAACACTCTGGATGCTGTAGCGGACCTGGCCCTACAGATCGACCGACGCGTCCTCACTCGCCCCCGCTCCTCAAGAGCCCCTCACCCCGCTGCTCCGGCGGCTCGACCGGTCTCTCCCGGCGCGGCCACGCCCCTCGCCTCTAAAGAGGAACCCATGCAACTGGGTCACCTGACCCCAGAGGAACGGCAGCGCAGATGGAGAGAGGGACGGTGCGCCTACTGCGGATCTTCAGAACATCGCCGTCCTCAGTGCCCACTGCGGCCACCGTCGGGAAACGACGAGACCCGGTAAACGTCGGGGGTGTTTTACCGGGTGCTGCCACTTCCCCCTCAAACCGTTTCCTCCTCAATGTAACCCTCCTATGGGACCAGGGGTCAACTGAACTTGAAGCTCTGTTGGACACAGGAGCAGCCGACAACTTCATAGACCAGAACCTGGTCCACCGTCTCCAGATCCCCCGGTGCAAACTGGACCGTTCGGTTCCGGTCACCTCAGTGGACGGTCACCCCCTTCGTCCTTTCCCGGTCCAACATCAGACCCAACCTATCCAGATGAGAGTGGGGGACCACCATGAAACCATTCAGTTCCTCATCATTTCCGCTCCCTCCACGCCTCTCATCCTGGGTCACCGGTGGTTCTGCCTCCATGACCCGCACATCTCCTGGTCCACCAACCGTCTAGTTCATTGGGGCCCCACGTGCCATCACCACCTCTCCTGCTCCCCCAGCAGAACCACCATAACACCCAACCTTCCTCAGACTCCGCTGGAGGGCGTCCCTGCTCCCTATCAGGACCTGGTCCGGGTCTTTAACAAAGAGCAGGCCTCTACCCTGCCTCCTCACCGCCCCTACGACATGGAGATCCAACTCCAACCGGGTACCACGCCTCCGCGTGGCCGCCTGTTCTCCCTGTCTCCCGCCGAGACCCGCTCCATGGACGAGTATGTCTCAGAGGCGCTCCAGCAGGGTTTCATCCGTCCGTCCACCTCCCCAGGGGCTGCCGGTTTCTTCTTTGTCAAAAAGAAAGATGGGGGCCTACGGCCCTGCATAGACTACCGGGGCCTGAACAAGATCACCATCAGAGACCGTCACCCCCTGCCGCTCATGTCCACTGCCCTCGACTCTCTCTCTCAGGCCCGTATCTACACTAAACTCGACCTGAGGAGCGCCTACAACCTGGTGCGTATTAAGAAGGGGGACGAGTGGAAGACCGCCTTCATCACCCCTACAGGGCACTGGGAGTACCTCGTCATGCCCTTCGGCCTGTGTAACAGCCCCGCCGTGTTCCAACGTCTCATCAACGACGTGTTAAGAGACATGTTGGGCCGGTGGGTGTTCGCCTACCTCGACGACATCCTGATCTACTCCCGATCAGAGGCCGAACACGTCCACCACGTCCGGGCTGTGCTCTCCAGGCTCCTGGAGAACCGCCTCTTCTGCAAACTGGAAAAGTGCTCCTTCCACCAGACCTCCGTGGCCTTCCTAGGCTTCATCATTTCGTCCGAGGGCCTCTCTATGGACCCCCAAAAGGTCCGCGCCGTCGCAGATTGGCCTCACCCCACCAGTCTCAAGCAGCTCCAAAGCTTCCTGGGGTTCGCCAATTTCTACCGCCGCTTCATTAAGGACTACAGCTCCATAGTCGCTCCGCTCACCTCTCTAACCAAACCAACCAATCAGCCCCGTCCGTTCTGTCTTCCCCCTACCGCCAACCAAGCCTTCCGAGACCTCATTGGACGGTTTACCTCAGCACCCATACTGCTCCACCCAGACCCCCTGAGACCCTTTGTGGTGGAGGTCGACGCCTCCGACGTAGGCGCCGGCGCCATCTTGTCTCAGCGGGGTCCCGACCAAATACTCCATCCCTGCAGCTACTTCTCCCGCAAGTTCTCCCCCACTCAACAGAAGTACGGTGTGGGAGACCGCGAGCTCCTAGCCATTAAGTGGGCTCTCGAGGAGTGGAGACAGTGGTTGTTGGGGACGGTGGAGCCGTTCACCATCTGGACAGACCACCAAAACCTCATCCACATCCAGTCCGCTAAACAGCTCAACCCTCGCCAGGCCCGATGGGCCCTCTTCTTCGAACCCTACAACTTCCTGCTGTCCTATCGACCCGGTTCCAAGAACCACAAGGCTGACGCTCTGTCCCGTCAATTCACGCACTCCGCTCCCTCTCAAGACCCCAGTCCCATCTTGCCGTCCCAACGGTTCCTGGCCCCTCTCCACTGGCCCCTGGAGGACTCTATCCGAGCAGCACTCCCCAATGACCCGGCTCCTCCAGAAACTCCCAACAACCGCCTCTACGTTCCCACAAGCTGTCGTCAGGAAGCCCTCACGTGGGCTCACTCCTCACCTTTGTCCGGCCATGCGGGCTTTGCCAGGACCCTCAAGCTCCTCCAGCGGGCCCTCTGGTGGCCGCAAATGGCGAAGGATGTTAAGGAGTACACCTCTGCCTGCGACGTCTGCGCCCGCTCCAAGTCTCTTAACCAGCCAGCCTCTGGGTCCCTTCAACCCCTTCCAGTCCCTAAACGGCCGTGGTCCCACATAGGACTGGATTTTGTCACCGGCCTCCCAGTCGTGGACGGTCTGGACACCATACTCACCATCACGGACCGCTTCTCCAAAGCCGTCCACCTGGTGGCCCTCACTGGCCTCCCCACGGCCAAGCGCACTGCGGAACTCCTCCTTGAGCACGTGGTGCGCCTGCACGGCTTCCCCACGGATGTGGTGTCCGACCGAGGCCCCCAGTTCACCGCCCGGTTCTGGAAGGCGTTCTGTCGTCTGGTGGGTGCTACGTCCAGTCTCTCGTCCGGCTACCACCCTCAGACCAACGGCCAGACTGAGAGGGCCAATCAGCAGCTAGGACGTTACCTCCGCTGCTTTGTCTCCACCCAGCCGTCGCTCTGGCCCAAATACCTCCTGTGGGCGGAGCTCTCCCACAACATTCACGTCTCCTCTGCCACCAGCCTGTCTCCATTCGAGGTGTGCTACGGCTACCAGCCGCCCATCTTCGGTCACCAGGAACCGGAGGTGGAAGTTCCCGCTGCCCAGAACATGGTCCGTCGGTGTCGGCTGGCCTGGGTCAAAGCTCGTGCTGCTATCGCTCGGGCCCAGTCCCAGTACGTCCGCCAGCACCGCCGCCGTCACCGGCCCGGTCCCTCGTTCCAGCCCGGCGACAAGGTCTGGCTCTCCACCTCCAACCTGCGCCTCCGGACCGAGTCCAGGAAGCTCACCCCTCGCTTTATTGGTCCTTATGTCATCGACCACTCCATCAACCCTGTCGCC
This sequence comes from Callopanchax toddi, assembly GCA_006937965.1. NCBI lineage: Eukaryota > Metazoa > Chordata > Actinopteri > Cyprinodontiformes > Nothobranchiidae > Callopanchax > Callopanchax toddi. Next base: position 3,817,969 of record SSNR01000013.1, read on the forward strand.
TACCGTCTTCGTCTTCCTTCGACTCTCAAGATCCATCCTGTCTTTCATGTCTCTCAGCTCAAGCCCTACGTCTCCTCGCCCCTGGTGCCCTCTCTCTCTCCTCCGCCTCCTCGCTTCGTCGACGGCGACCGGGTCTACACC
>SSNR01000013.1:3818119-3882595 GCA_006937965.1 Callopanchax toddi
CTCCTCCCGCTAAGACTCCATTTCCCATCATCCCTCTGGCTTCACCTCCTCTATAAATGACCCTTCACCCCACACACCTGTGCTCGGTCATCGATTCATTCATTCATGCTACGAGCTTCATCCAAACCTACCAGGCTTCCGAGCTCCATCCTCAACCTACCAGTAAGTCAGTTTTACTACTTACTTATCGGAGTAGTCCCGCGGTCTCGCTTCCATCGAGAACCGCACGGCTGCTCCGAGATTAACTGCGTGTACGCGAACGCTCAGCGCTAATTACTGCCGCGTTTGAGCCGCACACACGCTACACTCAAACTCACAGAGGTTTCAGCCGATCCGATCTGACACAGACAGGCGAGCAGCTGTGAATTGATGTGGTTTTGAGGTAAAACCCAAATGACTCCAGGGTGTTTGATATCAAATTAAAAGAATTTCTCACCATAAAACACCGGTTTCTAAATGTTTAGAACGTTCTCCAGAAGTTTTCAGGAGCAACAACACATCCAAGCCCTACGACTCACAATTTCGCAATTATCCAACAAAGGCTGGTTGTTCAGCGAGGAGTGCTCTGCTTTTAATGTAAAGGGTAACAAAACAACAGCCGATAACACAGGAGAGCCACCTCCTCAGGTACTTCTCATTGATAAAGGACAGTTCTGAGGACAGGAACATAAATGGTTTGAGAGAAGAGTAAAAGAAACCATGTCTGTTTAACTAAAAACACCAACATTAAACCGAGCAGGAGGCCTCAGGAAAAAGCTCCTGGAGTCCATTTGTCTTTGTTTGAACCTTCTTGAATCCACAGAAAATCAAGTCTCACCCTGCAAACATTAAAAATGTGATTTCTCTCCTTCTGCAAAAACCCTGATTTAAGTAGTAAACTTTCCCAAACACTTTATGGAGAAAAAAGAAGTGATTTGTAGGCTGTAATATTTTCACCATTTGTGATCATGTTTTCTCTGGGGCAGATAAGGCAGACAGCTGCATCAGAGCACTCGTCTGATCTTCATCAGTGGAGAGTCCAGGGGGCTTGATTTTGTCATTTAACTTGGAAACAAAAGCAAAGGTGCTTGTTGTAGAATTAGAACTGGGGAAAGACAGAAACAGCGGGGGGATTTAGGATTTTATCAGAGGCAGAAAGGAACAAAAGCTGTTTCACTGAGTGCGCAGATGAAGAAAGGTTGTGTTTATATTACCATGTGGACTTTTTGTCCCCAAACAATCATATTTTTTTTGTGGTGTTTTGATCCTTGCCGGTTCTCCACGGATGACAAGTGGATCTTTGCAATTTGGCGACCTGTCTTTGGATGACATTTTTTATTGTGACAGAGACGGTGAAAAGTAGTTCTTTGCATAAATGTCTAGCCTGTTCTCAGAGGTGAGCGTCGCGCAATTAGTATGCAACCGAGACGCCTCAGTGTGGCCACAATCTGAATAGAGAAAATGAGGGTTGCAGGAAATATGATGTGTTTTTCAGAGCCCTGGGAGAAAGCAGCTAATATGCATGTCAGTCAAGTTTACTGGCAGGACATAAAAACCAAGCAATCGTCTTATAACTGAGGGTGACTCAGGAATCGGTGTGAGCTAACTGACCACTTGCTGTGTTTTAGAGTCAGTGACCTCTAAAAGCAGATTTATGCAGAGCAGGGAAGAGTTGAGAGAAGTGAATGGAGGATTCTCATTTGTACTAGGCGTCATTCAAACCGGGAACAGAGTGACACTTCAATTAACTCGCTGTCCTCAACAAAGTTTACCTTGGTCTGCAGAACGGTGCAGTGTTTCAGCTCATCCTGCAGGATTAGCCAATCATATTTCCAATCTCAGACCTGTCATGGCGCTGCAGCTGCTTGTCATAAAACCTCCTGCTTCTTCTGAATTTCCCTCAGATTTCCAGTGTCTTCACAGCATCATAGACTCTGCTGATGTATCTTTGTTTTAAATCTTGTTTTCTATTTCTAGACACCTGATTTTCTACATTTCTGTTTATCTGTTTGGTATATTTCTTCCAGCGTGATTCTTTTTGCAAGTTTCCTGAATCGTGTGCTCTTTTTTTTTTTCCCTCCTCCAAAAGGGTCATTTTCTTCTTTCCAGCATTCCACCTCTGGGCTGGGTCACACCAGTGGTTTGAATCACAGACAATGCTGGCCCTGGCCAGCCTGGCATGAGACCAAAGCTTTGTGTCCACAAAGCCTCCAGCACAGCTTGTAGATGCTTTTCTAAAATCGTGGGGATCTCAGTTCAGCACCTCTCACTGGGAAGAAAAGTTATGTTGGTAAAACTGGGAACAAGTTTGAAGAAATGTGTTGGTTTGAAGCCGTAGGATTTTGGTGCAGCTGACCCAGTGGAAACTGACCTAGTTCCAGATGTTGCAGGAAGTCTGCTCTGGCTGCTTCCCTTTTCTTCTCCCACTGCTTCTGGAACGAAGCTCCAACAGACAGTTGAGGAATGCAGGCAGATGTTTGACATTATTACATGTAGACTCAGGACTGCATTTGGGAAGCGGTCATGTCTACATTAGATTTTTAAAAACCATTCAAAGACATTGAGGTCAACTTGTCCAGTGCAAATGATTATTTTACTATTTCTAAGTATATGTATTCTTGATAAAAGTACATAATTTCTTCTTTTAAAAGGATACTTCAGATGTGCCAATATCTGCAAACAGGTCAATACACGATGCAGCAAACACGAAACTATTGCATCCTGCAACATCTGGTCTGCAGGGAGATATCCTATTTGTGGACTTTAGTTAAACATCATCATTCCAAACATCCTCTCTCACTTCAGCATGCTCCCTCCTGTCTATTAGTGGATCACTGGCTTTTGACAGCTGGCGCTTTGCTGCAGACAAAATAACCTGAAGCAGAACACACTCAGACTGTGGACTTCAAGAGACATCCTCCAACATTGTTCGTCTTCCCTACGTATATAGCTGCCTTTTTGTCACCTGGGACCGTTATCTTCCATACCTGGAAGATGAGCAACATCTCCTCCATCCTCAAAACCCCCCCAAAGAGGACGTACCTCCTGCAACAGCTGAGGAATTTTGTTCTGCAACAAAACTGCTGATCCCACACAGCAGTCGCTGTGACTCTCCATCACAGTGTGGTTTGGTACAGGCACCAAGCAGAGGAACAGAATGCAACAAACAGAAACGAGCTGAAAGAATCATTGGTCCTCCTCTGCTTTATTCGTACACGTCTAGAATCAGAAAACAGGCTGATCCCTCACACCCTGTGTTTTAGAGCTCCTTTCATCTGGCTGAGAAGTCTGCAGACCATCAGACCAGGACTAGTCTCCACAAAAACACTTTCTTCTATTACTCCACAACAGGACTAATTATACTTATTTAATAAATCTAATTTTGATTACAAACAAATTGAATTTACTGCAATCAGTTTATTGAATTTGATTTGTTGTTTTGAGTTCAGAGCTGTGTCGTGAACTGTTGTGTTTCTTCATCGTCTCTCGTTCTTTTCTCTCCACTCAAGTGGTTCCTTTTTCATGTTAACAAAAATGCACCTTGCTCACATGAGTGCATTCATTTCTTTAATATATTTTTCTCATCTGACAGAAGGTGGTTCTGTATCTAAAATTTATTACTGATCAGGAAACAACTTTTCTTAGATTTGCATCACATGTTGAGACCAGGAGATCAAAAACCACACAGCGAGTCACAGATCCAATGAATTTTTATTTTTTCCCCTCTCTTCAGTGGGAAAATGTCACGCTGCATCCAGTAGAGCCTCATTCCAGTTGATGCAAACATAACAAACATTATTTCCTCCAAAGCCTCGTGCAGGAGGACGCGACTGCTCCATCATAACGCACTTTCAAACGTGTGACCATGCCTATGAATATAAATTCAATGTTCTATAAAGAAATGGGTTTCAGTAGCAGCCACTAATAGGAATATTCATACTGTATATCAACTAAGGCATGCATGAATGAATACAAGTGTGGTTCAAATGTAGAACAGAGGAAGTGACTGACAGCAGGAAAAGGAAAAGGAATGGAAACACGAAGAGTTTGGGGATTAATGCCGTGTTTAGGGAGTAGAACAAGCCTAATCCCAACCTTTAAAAAAAATAAGTGCAACTACTTTCTAAGACATCACCTGGAAGCTCCAAACATAAGGACCTAATGGGGACAGTCAAGGGAGGACAGAGACAGGAGGGGACACATTAGATCAATCAATCAATCAATCAATCAATCAATCAAAAATACTTGATTATACTCAGACGGAAGTTTAATGTTTCACTAACTAATTACCTCATCAGTGTGTCTCCAAGGCCTCCAGAAGCCTCTTAATCACCCACTACCTCAGATCAGGTGTGTTTATGCAGAGAAACACCTAAAACATGCAGGACTGTGGCCCTCGAGGGCCAGGATTAACCTCCTCTCCCCAACAGATGACTGCAGATTAGATTACACTCTTCAGAGCATTTTGCTGCAAACACTGAAGGATCTTAGCTTCACTAAACAGCTTCACTGTGTCTCCAGTCCAGTCTGCTGTCCAGGTGAACACCCAGGTCTTTATATTCCTCCACCACCTCCACTTCTTCTCCTATGATGGAAAACGTGTTGGACGCATTCCTTCTTCTAAAATCGTCTTCTTCGCTTTGTTCACATAGGAGAAATCAAAGAACATGATCCTCACAGATCTGCCTGTTTTGTCCAGATGACTTAAAGAACGTCTGTAACGGCGTCCATCTCCAACCCCACAGCAATAAGCAAACTGCAGAGAAAGGTGCTTGTTTACTCATTCAGGTGGGCTAAGGCTACAGCTAAGGTTGAAGAGGTGCTGCAGAATCCCTCAAAGCTGGTGTGCATAGGCCTTGAGGATTCTGGGACTGACACCATCTGGACCTGCAGTCTTGCTTAGTCTCAGCTGCCTCTCCACCTGACCTCTAGAGACAGACAGACAGGAGGGGGAGGAGAGGGGAGCACCAGCATCTTCTGATGTGGTTGATGACAACAAAGAAGCAGCAGCAGGATTCATGACTGGAGTGGGGGATAAAACAGTTGAGGTGTGACAGGGAAGCTGTGGGTCTAGGGAGGATGAAAGGCCTATTGGGCTGGGGGCAGGAGAGGAGGATGCTGAGCTGAACCTATTAAAGAACATGTTCAGTTCACTGGCTTTGTCCAGACTTCCATCTGTCTGACTCTCATTCTGCTTGAAGCCAGTAATGTTCTTCATCCTTGACCACACACCTCTGACATTGTTCTGCTGGGGATGACGTTGTCCTCCATGTGGCTCACAAAGTACATCCCAGTCTGTAGCCTCAAAATATCCCTGCAGTTTCTTCAGTTTTGCTGTGACCATCACCTCACAGTTCTTCTGGTCACAGGCTGCCTCCTATAACAAGAGGTTTGTACACAGAGCCAAGAGCAGGTCCTACAGAGGAGCTGTGACATTAGCATAGAACAAATCCAGTATAAGTTCCTCTGGCGGAGCAGCTGTTAAAGGTTGGATATGAAGAAGAGATGCATGGTTAAAATATCCAAAAATTGTCTCAAATGCACTGGGGTGCTGCGTCTGTAGCTTGGCAACAACTGAGCTGATGACATCACATGCAAAGTCAGCAATAGTGGAAGAGATACTGCTACCAAGACAACACTGGTCAAATCCCTTGACAGATAATATGGAGCTGTTAAATATCTGAGCTGCAGGGACAATATTTCACAGTAGCATATCCTGGATTACACCATCTGTTGTTAGATGCCATCATATGAGATTTTTCTCACATCACCCAGCTCCAGAATTTCCACAGGATGTAAACAAATTCAAGTCTCGATAACTGGAACACAGAAAACAGCCTCATTATTCAAGTTAACCTCAGTTATGGAAATGTGTGGTTAGGGAAATATTTGAAGTGTTTTATCTATTTAAATCAGGTTTGGTATAGAACAGATTATTACAGAGTCTGGTAGAGTCAGGTGTCAAAGTATAAACTGAGGTAGTTGTAAAGGGTTAAAGAAAACCAGTGAAAAAAAAAACATAATAAAAAAAAAAGACACCCCTCATGATTTATTTTATTTTATTATTTATCCATGGTGTGGAAAAGTATGGGCAAAGGCATTTTCATTATACTATTGTTCAGATGTAGGTACAGTACACAGAGTCGCCACAGGAGGGCGCACATCGGTTAGAGGTACTAAAAACACCAGAGGCAGGCTACGGCAGAATAAATCCTGCTGTTGGTTGTTAACAAGCTCCTGTTTCCTGCCTCTCTGTTTTATCCAAACAGGTGGGTCATATGCCTCTTAAAGTGTGTCAGCTAGTGGTAGATTAACTGCCCAGAGTGGTAAAAAGGTCCAGAGATTTAACTGATGTAGCCAATACGGTAAAGATGAGTGAGAGCACACATTGTGTAGAATGCTACAATGCTAAGCTAGCGAACTGGATGCTAACTGCTAACAGAAAGAGCAGCATGTAAGCAAAGAAGATATAAATGGTGGTTTATGTTTAGTTAAACCTAATATATGCACTAAGTACATGTTTAAACGGGTATGATACTACATTTTATGTATATGTTCTTGAGTCAATGTGCTTATGTTTGGTACTGAGTGAGAAGTCAAGTTAAGATTATTGTTTTGTGTTGTTCAACTGTAAAATGTTTCCAAACAGTACATATATGAAGTTACACTGGATGAATGTTAGGAATGTGGTAGTTTAATGTCCAATTACAGATGCACTAATGCACATTGGCATGTCAGCTGAGAGAGGACCTCATTTTTGGATAATTCTTATTCTTAATTACCTTGTGTGTGGTTTTTAAGCAATAACCGTTGTTCAAATTATCACCAAAGACTGTTAGGTAAAAATATGTGTTTGAAAGACATCTCAGCAAATGAGTGTTGTGAAGGATATTTGTTGCAGAATAAATCCTGCTGTTGGTTGTTAACAAGCTCCTGTTTCCTGCCTCTCTGTTTTATCCAAACAGGATTTATCGCCACACCCCTTCTGACCTCTACCAGGTTAAGGGGGCAATAATTTGGGGGCTCGTCCGGGATTAGCGCCTCCTGGTGGTCGCTAATCATCGCCATTGAACTTGAATTGCTTACCTGACTCAATATATTGCCACACTTACTCCTGCAAAGATGTCTGCCCTTCAAAGGCTGCGACGAGGAATCCAGAGACAGCTTCATCAGCTCATCAGCTCTTCCAAGACCGATGTACTTCACAAGCTTGTGGACTCCATCAAGACGGAGGTAGAGGAGGACCTACCAGGAGAAGATGCTACAGTGGTGGAACTCTATGACTTCATCGTGGACTTCCTGAAAAGTGACCAGTTGGCAAGTCTGGAGGACGAAGGCATGTCCTGCCTGTTGGCTTTCAATGACCTCATCACAGAGTTGCAGCAACCACCAGTGTTGGTGGAAGAAGAGGATTCAAGGTTGCTAGTAGGGACAGAAGCTGTTGCATCACTCCCAGTAGTGAGCTTGAAGGCAGATCAACGTTCATCATCATCCAGTAGGGTAACTGATGTTCTAACACTGTCAGATGTTGCAGCTTTATTACCTCGTAGGGAATTTAAACTTCATTGTGGTCAGATTTCAGATTCAGACTCAGATGTAAGCTATGGATCATTGTGTAGACAGATTGATGAGGGTCTGGCTGAGAATTTCACTGAAGCAGATGTGATTCGTACCGTGTTAAAGATAATCAAGCCAGGCACCTTTAAGGATATGTTGATGACCAAACAGGGCTTAACTGTTGCTGAGCTCAAACGTTTTCTAAGAGCACACTTAAGAGACAAGAGTGGGGCCGAGTTGTTTCACGAGCTCAGTAATGCAAAACAAAATGACAAAGAAACCCCACACCAGTTCATGTACCGCTTAATGGGGTTAAAACAACGGGTTCTGTTTGCATCCCAACAGGGTGGCTCTGAGTTTCAGTATGACAGCAAACTGGTTCAAGGCGTCTTTCTTCACTCCCTGTACCAGGGAATAAGTGAAAAGTATGTTCATGTTCGTAGAGACCTTAAGCCCCTTGTTTCAAACATGAGTGTAACTGATGACTGCATTCTAGAAACAATTACAAAATCAGTCAGCGAAGAGGTAGAAAGACAAACTCGTTTAGGCCAAACACTTAAAACCAAAAACCTCAATGTCAATACCATGCAACAAGGGGAGAGACAGAATGTCCAGCCTCAAACTGAAGCCCAAGCCAGTGCTCTCAATACTCAAGCAGAAGTTCAGGCTCAACGCACAGCCATCCATGAACTGACAGCACGTGTATCAGCATTGACCAAGACTATTGAGAAGGTCCTAACTCCTCCTCCCAACCTCCTTGAATCTGGTAACAATAGTCCACAAAACACTGCACAGCTGCCCAAGATAACCAAAAAGGGCCAGTGTACACGTTGTAGGACACTAAACACTGACAGATGTAACCACTGTTTCCGTTGTGGTCAGGAAGGACACAGAGCTGTGGGCTGCCTGTCAAAAACCACATCATCGGGAAACGGGAGGGGGGCACTGGGAAGGGACCACCAGTGACTCGACAAGCTACAGAGTCCCAGCCCATTGTAGTTGGACACTGTAAAATGACCCCAACTACTGGTCAGCCACCACCAATGAGCAGAATCAGAGCAGGGAAGCCTGTAGCAAAGCTAATTGGTAAAAGATGCATGCTAACATGTTACCTAAATGGTGTCCAGACTGAAATGCTACTAGATAGTGGAGCTCAGGTTACCATTGTGGCTAAATCTTGGTTAAATGAAAATTTGCCAGATGTTGAAATCAGGTCGCTTAAAGACTTGTTGCCAGACGATCCGCTCAGGGTAACAGCTGCCAACGGGACAGAAGTACCTTTTGAGGGGTGGGCTGAAATACTAGTGGAGCTTAAAAGTGCAAAGCATGGTCAAGTAGCTATTCACGTTCCCATGCTTGTCAGCCAGAACTGTGTCAGTGATCTCTTGCTGGGTTTTAATGTGATAGAGGAGATCATCCTAGAGAGTCATGAGAATCCAGACAGTGTCATGCTAAGTGATCTATTAGCAGAAGCATTGAAGCTTCAGCGAGATACAGCTGAAATCATGGTGTCAGTAATCAGAGAGGGCCCATTTCAAGAGAAACCTGTAGGGTCAGTAATTAAAGTAGGAAAGAAGGGTCTCACAGTCCATAGTGGTGAAATATGTGAGGTAAAATGCCATCTTGGGTCCCGGTCAGAGGGAGGGACAATGTTATTTGAACCATCTCTGACGACAGCCTTGCCAGATGGTTTAGAACTGTTTCCTGCCATGGTTGATGTTCCCACTGGTGTTTCAAAAGCTGTTAAGATCCCTGTCTATAATGTCACTAGACATGACATTTTCTTACCAGCAAAGTCAGTTTTAGGCAGCTTAGAGGAAATTAAGGATGCTAAACCATTAGAACTGAGTTTCCCTGCTCAACAGACTGACCAGTCAAACAACGGCCATTACATGTACACCGCACATGTCAGCCAAGTCAGTAACTCCCTTGACGACATGAATGACTCATCTACTCCCAGCAGTTGTGAAAAATGGCACCCTCCTGTAAATCTAGATCACTTGAGTCAACAGCAACAGGAGATAGTACGCCAGATGCTTTTTGAAGAGTCTGATATTTTTGCTAGAGAAGAGGGAGACATTGGCTGCATACCAAGTTTGCAACTAAAGGTCAATGTAACAGACAACCATCCTGTCCAGAAGTGCTACAACTCTATTCCAAGGCCCTTGTACAAAGAAGTAAAGGAGTATGTGCAGAACCTCTTGGACAGGGGTTGGGTTCGCAAATCAGTGTCTTCCTACTCCTCCCCAGTTGTCTGTGTCCGGAAAAAGGACCAGAGTCTGCGGCTTTGTGTGGACTTTCGTGGTCTAAACAAAAAGACTGTTGCAGACCGGCATCCTCTGCCACGAATCCAAGACCTGCTTGACAGCTTAGGCGGTAACACATGGTTTTCAATACTAGACCAAGGAAGTGCTTACCACCAAGGATTTGTCAGCGAAGAATCGAGACACCTCACAGCATTCAGTACACCGTGGGGATTGTATGAATGGATTCGGATTCCATTCGGGTTGACAAACGCACCTGCAGCATTCCAGAGGTGTATGGAGGGGGTGTTAGAGGGCATGCGAGATGAATGTTGTGCCCCCTACCTTGATGATGTGCTATGTTACTCATCATCTTTTGAAGATCATGTTAACCACCTTAGACAAGTCCTCAGCCGCATGAGAGCTCACGGAATCAAATTGAGACCATCCAAGTGTGAGCTGTTCAAAAGAGAGATCCGTTATCTTGGCCGTCTTGTGTCGGGAGATGGAGTGAAAATGGATCCTAAGGACTTAGAAGCCGTCTTAGCTCTCAAAGAGAAAGAGCCACAAACTGTTGGAGACGTTAAGTCACTTCTGGGCTTCCTGGGATATTATCGCTCTTTTATTCAAGACTTTTCTCGACTTGCCAGACCATTATTTGGATTGCTTCAAAAACCCTGTGAAACTGCCCAAGTGATCAGCCCAGTAAAAACAATTCAAAGTAGTGTTGGCACTAGAGGGGGAGACAAAGGTCAGCTGTCCTCAAGAACACCCATAACATGGACAACAGAACACAAGGAGGTGGTTTCCAAGCTAGTTGACATGCTGACTCAACCACCCATCTTAGCTTACCCTAACTTTGATCTTCCATTCGTACTCCACACCGATGCATCCAACGAAGGGTTAGGAGCAGTCTTGTATCAGAATCAAAACAGCAAGTTGCGTGTCATTGGTTACGGCTCCAGAACTCTAACACCTGCTGAGAGAAACTACCATCTTCATTCTGGTAAACTAGAGTTCCTAGCGCTGAAATGGGCTATCTGTGACAAGTTTCGTGACTATTTATACTACGCACCAACATTCACAGTGTACACAGATAATAACCCATTGACTTACGTACTTAGCACTGCAAGACTGAATGCTGTTGGGCATAGGTGGGTGGGAGAACTGGCCGACTTTCACTTTGACATAAAGTACAGACCAGGGAAAATGAACATGGATGCAGATACCTTGTCAAGGGTTCCTGTCAAACTCCAAGACACCTTGCCAGAATATACAGAGAACATGTCATCTGAAGTTGTAGCAGCAGTATGGCAAGGTAATAAAGCAGTGCACGAAGGTGATGTTCCATGGATTGCAGCTCTTCAGCTGGAGGATGGACATCCAGACCCCATGGCATCCGGTAGCATTCTTGCCATCTCACCTGAAAACATCCGGGCCGCACAGCAAGAGGACCCAGCAATCAGAGAAGTGATGTCACTAAAACATAAAAACTGGACTCCAAATGAAAGGGATAGAAGGAATATGAACAAACACACAAGGAGACTTCTATATGAATGGAACCGGCTTAAAGTGTGGGAGGGGATTTTGTACAGACACACTGAGCAGAACAAGCAGCTCGTGCTCCCAGAAAAGTTAAAGTCACGTGTTCTCAAATTACTCCATAATGATATGGGACATGTGGGGGCAGAAAAAGTTATTCATCTTGCCCGTGAGAGATTTTATTGGCCCAGCATGCAAAATGACATAGAGGACTATGTTAACAAGAAATGTTCATGCATTAAACAGAAACGGCCAAATTTTCCACCGAGAGCACCGATGGGTCACATCACTACAAGCAGTCCATTTGAGCTGGTGTGTATTGACTACCTCCACCTTGAGCAAAGTCAGGGCTATGAGTACATTCTTGTCCTGATCGACCACTTCACCCGTTTTGCTCAAGCATATCCAACAAGGGACAAATCTGGCAAAACAGCAGCTGAAAAAATATTCCAGGACTTTATCCCTCGTTTTGGATTTCCTGAGAAACTTCATCACGATCAGGGGAGGGAGTTTGAGAACAGCCTGTTCAACAGGTTACAGCAGTTGGCAAGTATTGGGCACTCTCGTACAACACCTTACCATCCACAAAGTAATCCAGTGGAGAGGCTGAATCGTACTATCCTTCAAATGCTGCGAACTTTGGAAGAAGAGAAGAAGAGCCAGTGGAAAGATCACCTTCCCCATGTCGTACACGCTTACAACTGCACACGGCATGAAGCCACAGGTTTTTCCCCATTTTTTCTTTTGTATGGTAGACGCCCACGATTACCTGTAGATTTGCTGTTTCCAACAAACACAGACCATGAAACATCAGACAGGCAGGCATATGTACAAAAGTGGGCAAAGAGAATGCGTTCTGCATATGACATTGCTGCTAAGAACAGTGAAAAGTCATCAGCAAAAGGGAAAAAGCAATACGACAGGACTGTCAGGGGTGTTGTATTGGAGCCAGGAGATAGGGTGTTGGTAAAAAACATGTCAGAGAGGGGTGGACCTGGCAAGTTGCGGTCTTATTGGGAACAGGTGGTGCACAGAGTAGTTGAAAGAGTTGGCAACGGTCCAGTTTACAAAGTACAACCTGAACAGGGCCCCAGAACACTGCGAGTGCTCCACAGGAACCTACTCTTGCCAGTAAATGAACTACCCTTGGAAGAAACACTTCCCCCCCAAAAAAAAAGGACAATGAAGACAAGGTCAAACAGACAGAAACATCTCATTAGTGACCCTCAGGATTTAAATGATGACAGTTCTGATGAGGAGTACACTGTTCAGCAGATTCCCATTTATAGAGTGACTAGATCTCAACAGACACAACATCAAGCTGTAAACAACCCTCAACCCAAACCAAGGGCAAATACAACTGCTCAAGATTTTCATTACCCCCTCACAGAGGAAACAGGTCCACACTATCAGCAGATTGAACCACAGGCCCAGAAAAGAGCACCTGAAGATGTTGTAATGGATGTGGATCAATCAAACGTCGATGGAATCGAGGATGATAGACGAGAGGATGTTATAATGGAGAACTCAGGTGGAGAGGAAACAGGACCAGTGAGACAGTCCCAACGAGCTGTAAGGCCAAAGGAGATACTCACATATGACACTTTGGGACAGCCATCTTACCATCAGTGGAGTTCTAATGTGAACTCACTGCAAAACAACCACTTCCAAGGTTTTCCCAGTGTGGTTCCCCTTCCATACTTTTCATACCCACAGCCATATTATTTGAACAGCTTCACATACTAATGAGAAACATGGGGCTTTCATGGACAAATGTCAGGAGACATTCAAAAAAAGCAGGGGAGAGTGTAAAGGGTTAAAGAAAACCAGTGAAAAAAAAAACATAATAAAAAAAAAAGACACCCCTCATGATTTATTTTATTTTATTATTCATCCATGGTGTGGAAAAGTATGGGCAAAGGCATTTTCATTATACTATTGTTCAGATGTAGGTACAGTACACAGAGTCGCCACAGGAGGGCGCACATCGGTTAGAGGTACTAAAAACACCAGAGGCAGGATTTGTTGCAGAATAAATCCTGCTGTTGGTTGTTAACAAGCTCCTGTTTCCTGCCTCTCTGTTTTATCCAAACAGGATTTATCGCCACACCCCTTCTGACCTCTACCAGGTTAAGGGGGCAATATAGTAAAAAAATGTTTTCCCTCAGTTTAGAAAATCACTGGACATATATTCCTAAATTTGCACTTCCAGAGTTAATATGTCCAAACCAAAGTGTTGCTCAACTCAAATCATCATTTTGACCAGAATTCATCTTCTTTATGCAGAATAAACCACACAGGTATCAATGTGCAGCCACTGCTGAAAGGAGTGTCTGGGGATCGTCTATAAAGTGCAACACCTGATGCAAAAACTTTAAAAAACTTCATTCTGACTGATCATGGTCACTAGCTTTCCAAGATACACCGGTTGCCTCTTTGTGTGTGTGTGTGTGTGTGTGTGTGTGTGTGTGTGTGTGTGTGTGTGTGTGTGTACATACAAGAAAGGGATAAACTAATAAACGATTAATTAAATAATGAATTTCTACAAACTGCAAATATTTAAATCTTGTGTTCATAAATATGTAATGGTACTGTAGCACACAAGAAGATCAGTTGTTGAATCTTTTTGTAAGTTTTTGCATCAGGGTGTTGCACTTTATAGACGGTCCCTAGACGCTCCTTTTAACAACAGCTGCACATTGAAACCCGTGTGATTTGTTCTGCAGAAAGGAGGTGAATTCTGACCAAAATGATGACGTAGGCTGTTGATCGCCATGGTTAGAGAGAGAAAAGGTTTGGGTTTGATTTGGACAGATTGATTCTGGAAGCACAAATCTAAGATTATCTGCCCAACTTGGTCGAATATAGCCCAAATGAAAAGCCTCGAATTTATTTCAACCCCTGACCTCTGACCTCTGGGCTCTTTAGATTTATGAAAAGACCAAGATGATCCATATTCAGTAGTTTTCAGACAGGCCTTGAAAATGTTTTATGAAATATCTAAGTCACAAGGATTTTTGGATGTGATTATTCTTGGATGAGGAGATAAAGTTAGTGAAGAAAGTCTTAAAACATGATCACCAACACAACAGAATCTAGCTAATGATGCTGATGTAATTGACAGAAAACATGTTCTCTGTATTAGAAATAGATGCAAGCAGCAGAAAAGTATCCCTGATTGGCTGTCAGTCTTTTATACAGTATGTTTTTTAAAAAGTCTTTATTTCTGGCAATCAAGATTTTCATTCTCTACTGCGTTTCTTTTACAATGTTTTCCCAGTAACAACATTTTTTCTCTGACTATCAAATTATTATCAAATTATGGGCATAATTTATTAATATTGATACAAATTAATAGTTGGGCCACTGCCCAATACAACTATACCAGTTGTTTTAACAATTGAATTCCCCTTTAATGCTAGTTAATAAAAAAATAAAAGGACATATTAATGTATTTCAGCCCTTCAATGCATAAAATCTTTAAATGTGCATAAATATATTTAAATATATTATATTATAAAGCTCCAAAGTTGTTGTGTAAAAAAGGGGAAAATCACGTTTTAACTTTCATAATTGTATTTTTATCCTTAATTTTGAACATTTTACAATCTTTTCTTAAAGATTCAGCTTTTTCACCTTAATGCCACTTACCTCTCATCTGTTGTTATGCTCTGGGTCTCCATGGCCCTGCAGGAACAAGCAGGTGAAGAAAATGAATGAATGAGCCGTCAACACAGTGACCAGGGTCCCAGAGCACGGTGGTAGTAGGTTCAGGAATACGGCAAGTGAACTCGAAGGTGCTTTCTCTCCTTTTATTACATGAATAAAATGTAATAAAATAATGAATTCTGGTTGATTTAAAGTAAAAGTTAAATAATCACTTGTATGTTTTTGGTGATGTAGAGTGAAAGCAAAGACGACCCTCCTCTTTTTGTTGGGTTTGAGTCTCCATCACATCTAGTAGTATAAGTTTAACACCACTGACCTTCCCTTGGCTAATGACCCTTGTCATCACACAGACTCACACCAGCGCTTTACACCAGGGAGACAGTATAAACAACTGCTTCGGTTGAGCAGTCCTCAATCACAGCGCCATAATGGCAGTTACCTTGGCACAGTGATATCTGTCATCATCACCCAGCATTAATTTATCATAAGGGATGAGGTATTAGAAAGTGCAGAGGGGCAAAGCTATGCACAGCAGCGACAGGGGCTCCCTCTGGTGTGATGAAAACAGAGCTCCACGCTGCCATGCACTGAACACAATGCTGCACAAGTGACAGATTAAGAGGATGAATGTGAAAGTTTATATGTTCACATCTTTATTTGCTGCATTTTTTTCTCAGTAAAATCTGAGAGCATTCATGGCGCACCGGTGGCGTTAACAGTAACCGGTGGGTTTTCATAAAGTTCAAGGCTGTGCGGAGGATTCGCTGTCTCTCTCAGAAAGGCTTCCAGAGCAGATGGTTGCCTGGGTCTGCAGGCTCAATGGCAAAACCTTCTGCCCCCCTTTTCTTTGTCACCCTGGCATCCTGCAGCTCCTCTGTGGAGGGCAGCTGACAGCCTTTCACCCACTCAACAGCGAGCACATCAAGTTGGGAGCTTGTCCTTGATGTAGGAGGACAGATTAGAACCAGCTTCTGGTGGAGCATGTTTTCAGCCAGTGACTTACAAAAAATAGGGTGAGATTGATGAGAGATAATGCTGGACTTTTGCTCATGAAGCATGGAGATTTTATTTTCCCAAGTGCTTTTTATTTAGGTTCAGCAAGAGATCCACATAAATGAACAATTCTGCACAGCCCTCACGCTTGTTCTGCTGGACAGAGAAGTTAAAGCAGAGGAAAAACTTGGCAAGTAATTGAGATAAAGGTTAACACAGTTATTACACGCACCAACACAAAGATTTAGGATGCAACACCTGCAAGTGAGTATCGTAGATCACATGTTTTGCAGCATTTTTATTTTGTAATTTGTTTGCATGCCAGATTTGATTGAAGTAGAACTGTTAGAATCACACTTTAACACGGAGCATCCTTACCGTAATATGAGGCCAAACTAAAATTTTTGCTCTTAATTTGTAAATCAAACCTATTCAAAATATGAAAAGACAAACTTGGTAAATATCTATCAGCCTGGATGACGGCTCAATGTCATGTATTTTTTAATTAGGAATAACCTTGATATACAATGAACTGTAATTTCATCTCATTGAGAATTTTTTTAAAGCTTTATTGAAAAAAAGTCATTTCAAATAGAAGACTCATAATAAAGTTATTTCCCACCTGAACAGCCTGCAGGTTGCAGACAAAAACGACACTAACCTGAACACCTCTAAGCATTCTCCACTGGGTATTTGTGGATACTTTTTCCTAGATTATGTCACTTTAAGATTAGAAGTTTAAACAGATTTATAATCAGGTAACATAATGTGATTTTAGTTTAAGCATTTATCAGATTGTGATGATTAAAATCACCTCAAACAGAAACTTGGTTGTTGATTTTCTTCTTTTTTCTCTCCTTTTATTACCACACTAGTTAGGGAAGGGAATGTTTCACAGATTTTCTAAAATTAACATATTTTTAGAATGTGGTAAAAAAAACAGTTCTGGCTCTATTTTAGAGCTAGAATCAGTGGAAGAAGAAAAAAACAATATATATATTTCTTTTTTGCATTCATAATTTATTTGGGGTGGTTATAATATAATAAAATGTATGATATTATAAAAGTAATCATAATAGAATGTAATAATGTTTATCTTTTTTATTTAAACACATTGTTCAGAAATTTTATAGTTTAGTTTTTTTTACAGCAGTAATAAATAGGAACTGAACCCTTGACCTGTCAGGTAAAGGGTTAATTTAACACATTCAGATGAGAAGATAAGTTGAGACTGTTTTGAGGACTTGAGCTCTTCTCGTTTGATCTCCACATGTTGATGTGTCTGGACCACATGGTGCCCACACCTGTTTCCCTGTTGTCCACAGACGTTTCCTGTGTGTGTGTGTGTGTGTGTGTGTGTGTGTGTGTGTGTGTGTGTGTGTGTGTGTGTGTGTGTGTGTGTGTGTGTGTGTGTGTGTGTGTGTGTGTGTGTGATGAGCTACTTCCTCTTCCTGTTCTCAGACTTCATCAGATACTCCTCTGATCCTCATTTCTGTAACTGTGTCCGTTTCCTTCTTTTGAAAACACAACCTGCTAGATTTCCAGCTCCAATTTGAACGTGTGTGTAAAATAATTATTACCTGATCAGACATTTATGAAAAGCACAAACCCTGTCCTGTTTTTCTTCTTGCTCTTTCAGCTGGTCCTGCAGGTTCTACCCTTTCGGTGGCCTCCAGCCAGCTTCACTCTCAACAATGAGGAGGGAGGAGGTCACTTGATGCCTCTCTGAAGCTCGACTCCCTTCTCTTTTGCTCTCCTCAAATTCCCAAATATGCTGTGCTCCAGTGACACTTTTCTTTGGTTTTCTCCTCCCTTCTCTTCTGTTCTCCACAGCCCTCTGGGTGAGGTTGTCCTCTGGATGTAACAAAGCTGCTTCTCCTGCTGTCTCGTTGTCTTTGAAAGGAAAAAGACTTTCAAGGATGAACTGATGGAATTGTGTGTAGTTTACTGGTATTATGTCATCATATTCATAAGGTGTTTTTCATACTGAGTGGCTAATAAGAACGTTTTATGTGGGCACCACATAGGAATAAATACATTAATAATTTAACAAAATTAATTCATTATAAATGAATAAATATACATATTGTGTTATTGGTAAAGAGAGGTTTTCTATCCCACTGTCATCCATCCTATGCTTGCTGTGAGATTTCTTTATTATGAACTGACTCTTTTAGATGAATTGAGTTTTGTCTAATTGTATCAGTTTGTAATATTTCATACTTTATTACGTGGTCATATTATCATTTACCTTGTGCTGTGTTGTTCATGATGCTGTTTCATCATATTGCATTATACTGTAGCAATAAACATGTTTATACAAAGTTTTGAAAATAAAGTTTAGCATCACCTGTTATTAAATTCAGGGCGTGTATCTTAAAGTAGAGATGCACCGATACCGATATCGTATCAGGCTGATACCAATACGATACCATGTACTTGTGCTTGCTAAAGTTAACCAAAAATAGAAGAAAATAGAACTTTTTTCCAATTCATTGCATTTTTTTGTGCAGTAGAATTATTGGTATTGGTACTTGATATCGGCAAGTACTCAGATCCAAGTATCGGTATCGTATTGGTTTGAGAAAAAAAAAGGGTTTGATGCTTCCCTACCTAAAAGAATCATTCACTTGTACTGATCACTAAATACTTTCAATATTCTACTTTTTCATATCATTTTTGCTTGTTTAATATCAAGTTTTTGACTTTATAACACTAATACCCTAAAAAAACATGGTGATTCTAGGCTATGATGGGGGTTCTACTAGACTGGACTTAATTACAAGCTGTGAAACAAAATGAGAAAAAAAATGTAACTTCTTTAATTGTTCTTAAAGAAATGATGGTGCAGTTTGAACCTGGGATAGTAAAGTAGAATACAATACAACACAATAAACTACCATCAAGAGGTGGCGCTAGAGAGGAAAATATTATTTAATATATAATATATATAATATAATCAGCTGCATGTGTATTTAAACTAAAACCCTTCATTTCATTAAATAAGACAGGAAACAGAATCAGCTGTTTTCAAACACGAAAATTAAAATAAAAAAAGACTAAATATGTAGCTTTAAGGTGAGAACTCACTGAATATATTAAAACTATTCAGGCACTCATCATATCATTAATTATAACATGGCAATCTGATGATTTCAATAAAACATTTTAACAAACTCAGTTGGTGTTTTCATTCAAAATACATGAAATATAAAACAGAGAAGTCAAATAAAAAATCTCAGATTTTGGTTTTACCTGAGAATCCTCACTCAGTGACGCTACAAAAAACAAGGTTACACCATGGGGGGGAAACTAGTTTTAGTCATAAATAAATTAATTGATACGTAGAATTCAAATTGATTCAAATTTACCTTCATAAAAATAAAATTTATTAAATTATCAGTAGCCTTTGGTGATGGATTAATGAACAAGTTTAAATTCTTTACTGTGAAGAGCAGTTAGCTTCACACTAAATGTGTCACAACTGTGATTCCCGAGCTGCACCTGAACGCTCCACTCCCTGCAGCTCTGATTGCTCTGATTGCCTGCACCTGTGTTGGTTCCTCCACCTCACCTGTTTCCTCTACTTCCTGCCAGTTTTCCATCCTGATGACAAATGATGTGAATAAAGTCTGAAAGTAATATTTAAAATAAAGTGACAATACTGCCACGTTGGCAAAAATGTTCTTGGTGCTTTCTCCTAAATCTCCACCATCACCAATAAAAATCCACCAAAAACAGGCAGCAGCCTCAAGTGATAGTGAGAAAAAAATCTTATTAGAGAAAACAACCAGCCAGAAAGTCCAGCTTCTTGAACGTTTATTTATAATTTCTGCTTGTTGTTTCGTATGTTTTTGTCGATAGAAATGACTGAGGCAAACCCAGAGGGGGTCTGTATGGTTGTGAGGCTTTGTCAGCGATCATGTGATTTCTGATTGGTTCACCCTTCCTGTTCTGGGTGTGACTCAGGGCTGTTCCATCACCACTACCTTCACCCGGAACTTTTTGTCTTTCTTGACCTTAAACTTGACTCAAGTCTTCCTTAAAACGTTGGTTTCCTACAGATCTATTCTAGTTTTAAGTTATTTTTGCGTCACTTGCGTTTTTACTGGGTTACTAAAACCTGCTGGGTTGGAACCAAACCAAAAGAAGTGCAGCTCAGCCCTTATCCCTCCATGTCTCTTTCATCCTGATACCAGCCGCTGCACGAGGAGCCAGCAGCTCCATCAGCTTCATGTGGAGTCAGCAGAGGAACTTGCCATCAGGTCCTGATCAACCCTCCCTCCTCCTCCTTCTCCTTCTCCTCTTCCTCCATCTCTTCATTCCAGATCTCGGACCATGCTGGCAGCCATGATGAATGATTCATTCCCCAAGTGAAAAGCGCTGACTCATTGCTAAATCTCAGCTCCATATTTCCAAAGTGGGCAGGAAACTAAATGGCTTTACCAATAGCGTTGCCCTCTCTCAGGCTACAGCAACCTTCTTGATCTGCTGCTGAATGTGCAGGAAACGGAGCTTCAGACTGTGCCGCTGCACTTTTAGCCAAAATGGGCTGCAGTTAATTATTAGATGAGGTGTAGTAATGTGGTTTTATCCAAATTGCTGCTGCTTTTATGGGGTTATTCTCATTTCAAATGACCTCTCCTAAACGTTGATTGAAAACGCCATTTTAAAAGACAGGGCTACTGGTTTTTGTGAACATCTTTGCCTTTCAAAATTTAGACTGGATGCATGCAGATATTCACACACCGAGTCGCCGTGTGACATTCTAAGATGAAGGACATTTTAGTTCTGCTCTGCTGCATTGGGCTAATGGTCAATAACAAATTTATTTCCATCACAGTATGAGCGTAAGAGAGCGTATTTGTGCGTCCCTCACTTCCTTCTCTGACAGTTATTATGGACATTTGAAATTCTACGCCAGCTTCTATGAGCAGGGTGGGGGGGGATTACTCATCTGCCTCAGATATTGTGCTCCTTGGTGGTGCTTGGCTTTGCGGCTGACTTAATGAGAGTGGAAGGCTTTGTTGTTGTGAGTTTCTCTATTCATCCAAAATGAGGAGGAAAAAGGTGCTCCGCTGTGGAGGAAGGAGAAAGAAACATACAGAAGGTAGCTACTCTCTGCTCCCTTTTCCTGGTGAAAAGCAATGACAGCTAATACCTGAGGGCACTTCCTTATCTTCAGCCTGTCAACATAGGCAGACCGTATCATTCAGCAGGAGCTTTACTCAGTGGGGGGAAGAAAAAGCCATCTACCAATGGGAATAAGCCCTTCCTGGAAAATGGTGATGCTCTATCTCGCACCGTGCCTCTGTAACCTTTATCATTCAGTGTTTATGGAAGAATGGTTCCTCACTCTGCCAAATTCTTAGACTTTTTCTTTCATTTCCTGATTTCAAAGCAAAGCTGAGATGTTCTCAGCTCTAAGGAAACAGGACGAGGTGAAGTAGGGAGGAAGTGCATTGTCAGAGTAAGATGAGATTACAGGGTGAGAAGAGGAGACCCGGTACAGATTTAAAAGATGTGCTGACCGCAGGTGCTGTTATTAATGTGTGTGCATGAGAACGTTGCTCTCGCAGACTTTTTTTTTCTTGTTCCTTGAGCCTGCGTTAAAGGATCCCAGCTGAAGTGATGATGCAATTTTAAATCTCTGCTCCCGTTTCGTATCAGCAAGCAGACCTCCGCTTCCAACAAAACGCTTGGATTTATTCATGAAGAAAAGAGACTTTGTGCACCTTTACAAAAACTCTGACCCATATACGCAAACGGTCTGGAGACTTAGAACACACGCACACACACACACACACACACACACACACGCACGCACGCACGCACACACACACACACACACACAACAAGCTCGAAGATGAGAGGAAAACATCATCTAGATTTTATTAAGAATTTAGACAAAAACTTGGAATTGGTTCTAAATATTGAGATACAATCAAATATATTTAGATTTTACTATTTATCCTGATTTTATACATTTTGATTCAACATATTAAATGAATCTTCAAATATTTAGATTTGATTCTAAACCTTTACATGTAACTTTATATGTTTAGAATTGCTCATTGATATTCAGAAATAACCTTTTTGATTCTAAATTTTAGGCTGTAACTTAATATATTTAGATTTTATCACCATTAATGAGTCATATTAGGCTCACTTTGAAGCTCATCAAGGTTTTTACTAAGAAATGCATGATGGGAAATTTTGTCAAACAGTTTTATAAGTTGACATTTTGGCATTTTTGGAGTAACAAATGCATTATAATGTCACGTTTTGTTAGAAAGTCACTTCCATCCACACTACATTTTTAGTCGTTGTAAATGATTATTGTTGACAGAGGTGTTATATAGATTTGTGCAGAGAGAAATGTCATGAAACAACAGAACTAACAATCGTAGCAGTTTGTTTAACCCCTAAATACAACCACATCCTGCTAATGACCACAAACCAGTGTCAAGTCTCCACACCATGCAGCTTCTCACTTACTAAAAACCTGTCTTTAAAGTACAATAGTATGTAAAAATACTTATTTTAACACTTTGCTGAGCTCTGGTAATTTCCTACTAAAAGTGAGCCCCCCCCCCCACTCCGACATAAAAATGCACACAAACAACTTTCCAAAGAAGAAATCCATGACCTTCTGTGGGAGGTGGTGAAACACCACAATCCACAAGACAGCCCGCAAAATGAGCAGCCACTGGCAGATGATGGTAAATGAGGAAGGGAGGGTATTTGGTTACAGCAACGCTCCGGTCTCAGGAAACGGTAAGATGAAGAGCTAAAGAAGTGTTTCTCCACGTTTAGGCCGGCTCCAGTTTAACAAGCAGAGAGGAACCAACAGAGTCCTGGCTTTATTAAAGGATAAATGTGGGGAGAAAGGCACATTACCCCTCTTTAGAATTAAAATGTTCCTCATGTTTTTAAATAAACGTGCATTTTGCACGTGTCCGTCAGTCTCTGATGTTACCTTGCTAAAATTTCACATCACCTCCTAACATTTGTATCAGATTCAAGGAGGCATGCAGGAAAAAACAAGTGGAGGTGAAGCTGCAGCAGAACAATGTCAGAGGTGTGTGGTCAGGGATGAAGAACATTACTGGCTTTAAGGAAGAGTCAGACAGATGGAAGTCTGGACAAAGCCAACAAATCAAACATGTTCTTTAATAGGTTCAGCTCAGCAGCATCACCTCCTACCCCCAGCCCAACAGTCCTCCCACCCTCCCTAGACCCACAGCCTCCTGGTTATACTGGTATTGACTGCTGGAGGTGGATGGGGAAAGGACAGTCTATAGGATGCCCTTGGGATGCTGCCCTTGGACCCAGACAAGCAGGGAAAAGTGAGGCAAAAACTCCAGAAGTCATCTGGATTAATGACAAACAGACCTCAGCTTGTGAGACTGAAGGGTTGAGTTTCTGACCAGGTTTTCAGCAGCCCAGGAGCACCACAGGGAACTGTACTCTCACCGTTCTTTTTTACTCCGTACACCTCAGACTTCCAGTACCAGTCAGAGTCCTGTCAGATGACTGTGCAGTGGACCAAGTCCAGAGAACTGGTGGACCACTTTGTGGAATGGTGTGGCAACAATCGTCTAATTTTAAACGTGAGCCAAACAAAGGAGATGATTCTAAGTTTTAGAAGAAACTGGGACATTTCAAACACCTTTTCCATCCCAGGAGAAGAAGCGGAGGTGATGGAGGAATATACCTGGGTGTTCATCTGGACAGCAGACTGGACTGGAGACATGGTGAAGCTGTCTGTTTACAAGAAGGGACAGAGCAGACTGGACTTCTGGAGGAAGCTGAGACCCTTCAGCTAATTGTTTCCTATAAACGGAACCAACTGAGGTCTTATGTATTTTCCTATTTTTTTAGTTTTACTGTTTGAGATCTTTTAGCATAACTCGATGTTGTCAGACAGCTTCTGTTGAAGGGATTTCTTTTCTACAGGTCTGGCAGTAATTGGACTGACCTCAACTTTCCAAATAATGACTGTTAATTCATGATTTAACAAGAGGAGCAATTACTTTTTCACATAGGACCAGGTTAGTTTGGGTAGATGTTTCCTTAATAAATTAACTGAAAACCATATTTTAAATTCAATCATGTTTTCCTTGTCTGATACTAAAATTTGTTTGCTAACCTAAAACATTTAAGTGACTTAAATTATAAACAAAAAAAAAAATCTGTAAAGGAGGCAAATATATTTTCAAAGTATTTAGCTTCTTTTGACATAACTAATAAAACAATCTAATTAGAGAAAATAGCTCATTCTGTTGAGTTATTGAGACCCTCTTTCACATTTTCCTCCAGACGTTTCTCTGCCCCTCATTCCAGGTCTCATCGTGGACCTTATGGTCTGTGTCAGATGATGACAGTGAAGATGAAGTATTGAGGACCCTCAGTCTCCAGAGCTCTGGATGAGTCACACCCACCTCCAGCTTTCTGTAACATGATTGGTCGCTTTCTTAATTGTGGAGGTCGCTGATGGATGGGGAATTGAAATCTTTCCTTTGAGGCCACAAAAACTAGATCACAGAGACAGAGACTGGATCGTTAAAAGTAAACTGTTGCTATAGCAATAAAGGCTGATTGGAAAATCTATAGCATACAGAAATATCTAATAAATCGCCAAACAAAAGCCACCAGGGAATTATTACATTTTATCAGTTGGAGCCATTTTTACATGTAAGATCTGAAACTTTTACTCGATTCAATGAGTTGATCTTCAATAAGCTCTGCACAGTTTTTCTTGACTGCATTTGTGGTTTAAAATACATTCTTTACATTGGAATTGTTCAAGAAATTTTAAGAATGCAAATAAATAATTCGCTTTTTTGTCTTTTTGCAATGCAGATGTTCCCTAAAATTTGTGAATTGTGAATTAAAGTAACTGATTTGCATAAAGTGACAAATAAATAAGGAGCAAATCTTTGTTGTCTGAAACAAAATATCCTAAACTCTTAAAATAAATCAAGAATCCATCAGTGTTTTGTAAGAACGATCAAAACTTCCATTTGACTCACTGTTTAGTTCAGCTGTTTCTGCTTCCGATCCACAAAATACCAACAGCAAGGACTTGTGACCCCAATTTACGGGTTAGCTGTTAAAACAGCTAAAAAGCTGAATAAATCAAGATGTGATGAAAACAAACAGCTTCAGCTGATATTGTAGTAATTATATCCATTTGTGGCTTTTTGTTGTTGTTGCTTTTACATCAATCATTGGGAACAGATTCAATTTGTTTTTCAGTTAATTCAGATTTTTGGAGCTCGTTTACACAAACACTAGGTTTCGAGACCCACCAAGGGCTCCAGACCTCGACTTTAGGAACCACTGGCTTAGTTGGCTTAACCATTTAATATCCAAGACAAAATAAATGAAAAGTAATCTGGAGCAATTAGGGTTTTATTAAAATGTAATGTTTTAATAAAACGTTCCATTATTCATAATAAAAAGACAGTGTGTTTTTGTTAAGTGCATGCTAGAATGTGCTCAACCAAATGGTTGACCAGAAGGGAAAAGGCCTGACGTCATGGTTTGTTGTTTTCGATGGTGAACGATGGTGTTTGACTTGCAGCCTTCCTTCTGGTTGAACTTCTACATTCCTTTCCAGAGGCAGGTCGGTGTCAGTGCCAGGGTAAGCTGAAGTAACAGATGGTTGCTGGAGCTAGTCTGGCCTGTCCCCATCTCTCCCTGCTCACAATAACCCCTCTGCTGTTCTCATGGTAACACTATCTGCCAAGTCTAAAGGATTGGATTTTTACAGGACACACGAGCTCAGCGCCGTACCATTGGTGGACTCTTCTCCCTCTATCTCTCTTCTTCACTCCTGCACCTTCATCCTTCTCTCTGTGCCTCTGTTTTCTTCCCTCCTTCCCTTCTTGTTGGCTCAGGATCCTTTGTCTGCTTTATCTGGCCCCTCCTCTCTCCTCAGCTCATCTGTCAACAGCGCTTGTTGAGTCAACAGTTCCTTCTCTTCCTCCTCCTGGTTTTGTTTCATCATCCAGAAATCCTGACTGTGACCGAGCTTTATCAGCTCACGTGTATAAATCTAATCTCCCGTCTCTCCCGTTGCTATTGTTCTCCTTTTAGCTTCACTGTATCTTCAGGGGGTTGTTGTATCATGTTCTGACAGCCTTATCGCATGACTGATGCTCACCTTTAGAAGAACGACAAACACTGAGGTTTTAAGTGGCTCAACTTATGTCTGCAGAGGAAGTTAATCAAGTGCGCGCAGACTCATGCCACCGCTCTCATTAAGGATATTTGATTTAAACAGACTCAGCGTGGAGTAGAAGACAGCCAGCTGTTCTTTGGACAAACTAAGATCTCTGAAACAGTGGCCATCTGTGGCACAGTGATTGGAGAGAGAGAGGAGGAGGAGGAGGGGGAGGAGAGAGGGGGGGTTGACCTATTCTGAATTCAAAACATCTCCAAATCAAATGCAAGCCCACACACATACACTCACGACTTTGCCCAACCCCTGCTCCATCAAAGAGGAAATTCAAATCACCAGAGTTAAGAAGGCAAGCTGGCTTTCTGTGTGTGTTGCTGTCCACAAGGTGAGCTCACCCCTCCTTTCTTTCTTTTTTTTATATTCCCCCTCTTTCTTCCTCTGACGGCATTGTAAATGGAATAAGTCTGGTTGCATTGCTGTATTACGGTGGGATAAAGTATCAGTCCTGGTAATCTTCCGTGGATTAATGGCTTCTTCTTTATCTGCTGCGGCTGCTCCTCTCAGATGTCTGGCCGGGCCAGGAGCCTCCTGCTGGAATACTAATGACAGACAGACAGTTCCAGCTCTCCCCGTCCACAGCCCATGGGACGCGTGTGTTTTAGTGTGTGTGGGGGGGATTGGTAAAAAAAAAAATGTGGGCACATATGTGTTAAGTGCATATGCATGTAGATGGGGAACAGCAGAGAGAAAAGGAGACAGCATGCAGTGTTAAAAGTGTGTGTGTTTTTGCCCTCAAGACCGTGTCGCCTTTTTTTTTTTTTTTTTTGGTGAGGTAGTCCTTGTCTTGGTTGACACCTGCTTTGCATACAGGAGGGGACCAGATGAGGGGGGGGGGGCACGGTGTTGAAATGAGGGTCCCTCAGGATGTGAAGAAGGAAGGAGTAACACACTATTAGCAGAATAAAACACAACCATGAACCAAAAGGAGAAGAAATCTGAGCAATAAGAAATATGACTAAACCACACAACATTCCCACTATTTCCCTGTGAGTTAACACACTCATGGACCTCCAGTCTTTGGTAAATGACCTGCAGCACGGTGTAGTTGTCCCTAACTCTAATTCCACTCCCTCAGCAAGGTCACATTTACCCCATGCGGTCTCTGAGCTAAGAATATCTAACAGGGCTTTCATGAAAAGGAAAATAACCAACAGTAAATGCCATCTGCTTCCTCAGTGGAAGAAGAAAAGAAAGAGGAGGAGGAAAGTAAAAGGAGGAGGAAGAGGGGGGGTGAACTGAAGCACACCATGTACCATCTACTGGCCATGCTCATGTGAAGAGAAATACAGAGGAGAACAAAAGACCCCGAGCTCCATTCATTGTTGTGGTGGAACAGGAACTAGTGTGAGAGCAGAAACACCAAAAGAGCATTCATCTAGGAAATGAAATGCCAGTTTGAGAAGATGAATCACGCTGATGTCTAAAGGTTCTGGAGATGGTTTTCCTGTGGTAACTCAACAAAATACCAGAAAAACAATCTGTTAAATCCACTGATGCAAGTTTGTTACAAGCAGCACATACAGAGGAATTCATTTCAACATTATTAACAATTAGACACAAAAAATGACCAAGAGCTCCATCTTAAATCCAACAACCCATGAATAAAAGTTGATAATTGTGGTGGAAAATAACATTTAGTGTCACTTCTCTAGTTGAACAGATGACTAGAAGACATGTGAGGTCATCTTCTGATGCCAGGTAATCGGCACTTAGTGTTCCATTTCTGACAAGCTGCACATTCCTCTGATATAGTGTTCCATTTCTGACAAACTGTACTTTCCTCTGATATAGTGTTCCATTTCTGACAAGCTGCACTTTCCTCTTATACAACATTCTAATTCTGACAAACGTTACTTTTACCTGATGTAGCGTTCCAATTCTGACAAGCTGAACTTTACACATGATTCTAGTTCTGACCAGACTGGTGCTCTAGTGTACTCGTATGCTCCGAGTTTGTCGTAATACATTTTCTTCCTGAAGTCAGACATTTCTGCTTCTGTAACGTTTCATTTCCCATAAAAAGTTTCTTTCCTACATTTTAAAAAATAAATTTTGTAATAAACAAGCTGTCTTCCTGTATCCTTCACTACTTTTGTTGTAACAATATTAGAACTAAATAGCTGACTAATAGCAGAGCTGCTTTTCAGAGATTGTGCATATCTATTAGACAAAATATATCTAATTAAAAACCTTAGGATTCATCTCTTTCTACTGTGTTTTAACTCAGTTTTATTTTAAATCCAGGAAGCCACCTCAGCTAATAAATAACAGCTATTTATGTATATGGACAAATTGCT
This sequence comes from Callopanchax toddi, assembly GCA_006937965.1. NCBI lineage: Eukaryota > Metazoa > Chordata > Actinopteri > Cyprinodontiformes > Nothobranchiidae > Callopanchax > Callopanchax toddi. The sequence goes on from SSNR01000013.1 coordinate 3,846,649, forward strand.
ATGGGGCAGATGCTAAAACCAGGGGAGAAGACAGGAAGTGAAAGTTGAACCTTTGCAATATTTAGATCAAGTGCAGCAGTATCTCAAACTGAATGTTTCCAGTTACAGTTGATCAAAGCAAGTCATGCTCATTCTGTCATATAAAACAACTTCCTCTCTGAGATGTTAGTGAACTGCTTGCAGCAGGTCCTGAAACAGTCATTTAACTGGACTAAGAACAAATCAGTCACATGAATTTATGCTCCTGATTCCTTGTTGTCTCACTGAATGAACTGCATTCAATACAGACCAACATATTCGTGCATTACATTTTCCTTTGGTTGTGCAGTGCACATTTTAGAAAAGCAGCAGTTTTTGTTGTGCATTGCACATTAAGTTAATAGGTATTAGCATTAGCTGTGTGAGAGAGGCCTTGGGAAGTACCCTGGATATCTTTCTGTCACCAGAATATAACTAAATCAAATTGGAATGGAGTTCTGTATCCACAAAAACCCACCTCCCCAAACACAGACGGAGCAGAAAATTCAACACAAACCACACCGCTACAGCAGCTCGTCGACAGAAGCAAAAGTCCTGTCAGTTGAACAAACTTTGTCTTTGTAGAGCATCTAAGTGAAGAATCAACATTATAAGCCTCTTTGGATGAAACTGTTTCTTTCTCAAGTGTTTATATATTTATATTTTTTCGCTTTAGCGCAAACACAGAAGGAGCCAGCATGCTAATCACATTACAGTGGCTTCATTTTTTGGCATTCTCCTTGCAGCTGTTCTTTACAAGTCACATCTTGAATAATGGTGAGCGATTTCATTTGCCATTCAGCTGGAGCTGCATGAAGAGACCTCTCTGTTTGCTGGTGTGTGTCTGTGTGAGTCAGAGGGACGCGGAAAAAGAGAGATGTCGGCATGTGACTCCTTTCTCCACACTTTTCGATTCCTCCTTTCCATTTATTATTTCTTTCCGTCCTTCTTTCTTGTCCTCTATCCATCTTTCTCCCTGACTTCCCTGAGTCTTATCCTGTGTGGTCCCAGTCACTTCCCTCCTCCCTTTCATCTCACTTGAAGAGATAACGAGTATGATTGCATCACCCACACAGTAATTTGTCAAAACTTTGACTTAAAAACACTTACTTTGATCCCTGGATCCCAAAAGGAAACTGTTGTCAGAGCAAAAATAATTAGTCGGTGTAGAAGTTCCCACTGCATGAAAATCTATATATCTGCTTTAATTTCTTTAGGTTGCATGATGTAGATGAAGAATCAGGAGACAGGTGTCCAACAAGCATTAGCATCAGGACGACCTTCAGACAGCTCGATTCATGCGGTTACAATCGGTCCTGTTCAGCAGCACATCCACGAGATGTGAGGCGTTCATTGAAGGAATGTCAAGAACAATGCAATTAGAATTGAGTTGATCAGCTGTAGATGTACATCCTTCCATCCAGAAAAATCATTTTTGACCATCATTTCCCTTTTAGCAAAAACACAACCCTGCTCAAAGTTCCTCCAAATAAAGGTGGCAACTTTGGTGTTACGCAAAAAAAGAAAAACAGTTTAGGTCTGACTGATCAGTGGGAGCTGTTGGTCCACATTTCCCATGAAGCTTGGTTAAACCTCATTAAGTGAAACAGAAGCTGGATCAGGATAGATCAACACCAAGTAGACTTCAGACAACCCAAATGTCCTTTCTGAGTCACCAGGTTTATATTTATATTAGCACCCTTTGAGATTCAATAGAATTATAACATTTACCTCCATCTTCTGACATTTTTACTGATATTCAGTGCAATATGTTATGTAAAGGTTTTGGGGGAAACAAATGTCATCATGTATGAGAACGGGTGTGATGAAACAAAGTGTCCTGGTCTGGTTGGGATTATTATGATTATTGGTGTTTGTGTTCGAGCCCCAAAGCTCTTTATGTCACTTTGATGGACTCAGTCTTTGTCGCCACTCAACATTTCACACACACAAACACACATTTCAGCTGCATGTTGACCTACATCTCCAGGACATGTAGAATTTTGTTGACTGGTGCACACGTCTTGTAAATGCCCACCTTATAATCTAGGTTTTGCTCAATGAATTTGCTCCTACGAGCCAGCGTGTCCTCACAAGACTGGTGAAATGTCAACGGTGGATCCTCACAAGCGCAGCTAAAGCCGAGCACACACACTCTCACATGCTGACAGCCACCATTGGCTCTGCAGGAAGGGTCCCCTCCTGTCCCCATCCTTTCTTGCCTGCAGCTGCTGGCCAGCCTGTCAGTTCCCAGGCATCAAGCCATCAGAGGCGACGCCGCCTCACGCCACCAAGTGGTCATCAGCTGTCCTGCACATCTCCCCCACCCAGGCAGTGAAAACATTCCAGAATGCATTTACCAGTGGTGATTACAGATCCACCATCAGAAGGTTAAAATGTCAAGTTTTTACAAAAATAAACTACAACCTACAGTGCCAAAAAATACAAAACTTTACAATAACTAGACTAAGATAGAATATTTTAGAATATTTTCCACTGAACAGACAAACCTAAAAACAGATTGGTTGGTTTATTTTCATTGTTTTGTATCAGAGTGCTTGAAGACAATGAGAGGTCATCCATCTGAGTCGGGTCAAAGCTGAAGGCAGACCTTTTTATAATAATGATCCTCAGAACACTAACAAATCCACAAGGACGAGGCTCAAGGAGCAGAAATGGAGGCTTGTTGAGTCAAAGTTGAGATAAAATACTGTGGGAGGAACAGAAACAGGTGGTACATTTAAAAAAATATTAATGCAATAAGTTGGGGAAATTTTGTAGAAAGTAATGTGAACGCATTTTAGCATCTGCTGTTACAAACAGGTGAAAAATATACAAAATCAGTGGTTTTTACAGACAAATACTCACAAACATCCTCTAATTAAGTGATGTTTTCATGCATCAGTTTAGAAAGATATGAATGCAGCAATAAGAGGTAATATAAGGAAACGACAGGCTCACAAAACTCAACTCAATAGTCAAAAATCATCACAAAAATTGAGTTTTTTAGTAGACTTGAGGCACTTTAAAGGCAGGTACATCGTCTCAACCAGTATCATTTTTGATCTTCTCTTTTCAACACCCTTCCTTGGTTTTTGAACATTTGCATTCAGCAAGGAGCGCCGCACCGTTTGAGGTTACACAGACGAGAATTGGGGAGGATTTGAGGGATTTCTCTCCAGCAGATTTTTGGAGAGGGTGAGGTATCAATCAGGTGCTGATGTTACTCTGATGCAATATTTCATCCTCTAGAGAGAGCTTTACTTCTGGACGCTGTGGGGATCCGTAGCAACTTACCGAACAGCTAAAGTCAGTTATTCTTAAACACGCTGCCCTGAACACACGCAGCGATGAGAGCGGCTGAATGTCTGACACCTCATTAATAAAGGTTCTTTTTTGGCAAATTTAAATAATAAAGCTGTGGCTGAAATGCATTTCATAATAAATGTAAAAACAACACAGTTTAAGGCTTATTTAGTTGCATTTATTCTCATGCTTTTTGCAGTCATTCCAAACAATAACTGCATTCCATTTCTGTAGATTCTACATTCAAAAGTGCAAGTATTTAGTACAAATATAATAAAACCTCTGGATTTCATAGAATATATTTACTTTCCTTAAAAACTCTGAGTGAGAAATTTAGCTTTTTTATGGAGCAAAAACTACAAAGAAAGCAAAGAGATCAGCAGGTGCACAGCACTGGTCCTCAGTCCCTGAAATATCATTAGAAACACTTGGTTCTAAAAATAAATATCTTTAAAAATGAAGCTACACATTGTGTGCATTCATACAAACAATGTGGTCTTCACATTCTTTAAGGATGGGGGTGATAATCCCAGATTAAGGTGCAGAGTTGGCTGGATTCACCTCTTACTGAGATGCTTTTTCAGAAACACCAAGAATACAAACAGTTCAGAAAACACTCTTTTTAGTCACTAGAACCCAGCATGTTTGTGTTTTTTTCAGCAAATGAGAAAAAAGAAAAATACCAAAGTTTAAATGAACTCTTAACACAGCAGGTTTGAAGGATAAAGAATTCAATATTCCTGCTTTGTGGTAAAAAGGCACTTCGGAGCAAACAAATGCTCACTAGTTGATCTTCTTGATGTTTTCCATCTCTTCGCTCTCAGACTCGTCTTTGGCTTTCATCGGGCTCTCTGGTTCTTTAGGAGAAACGGACCTGTGCTGCCCTGATGAGCCATCCTTGGACTCTTTGGCTGCAGAGTGAGGCGTGCTGCTGTTCGTCACGCTGTGATCGTCACACTCCTTCGCTACGTCGCCTGTTAGAGCGGCGTACGGGGAATGGCCCGCGAAGAGAGTCCTGTGGACGGCTGACTCGATGAAGGCAAAGGGTGAGGAGGAGGAGCCTGTCAGCATCATATGTGTCTAAAACACAAAAACAACAACAAAAATGGACGTGAGGTTCAGGTTAGAACTCGTGCAAAATGTTTCATATTAATGTGGTCCTTACAGAAATTATCCTTTAATAGAAAATATAGCCACAAGCATGTGGTAACATTTCATATACGGCAAAACAAAAACATGGCATTTAAGAAAATACAATAAAATAAACAACATGATGTAAAAACCATGACCATTTAGCAAAAAGCTTTAAATATTATTTACTGAAATTGTAAATTTTTAATGTGTTTTCTAAAATAAATGCTTATTTCACTTTAGTGGATTTAATCTTGTTGGGTTTATAAAAACATTTTCCATTACTGTTTTCTATTTTATTTTAATCTCCACTTTATTTTGAGCAAAACAAGATTCTTATTGTGATTTCTTCTCTTATAAAATGTCTTTTCTCTCTTGTTTTAAAGTGACAGTGTTTGAAATTCTTAGATCAAGATTTAGATTGTTAAACTTAAATGAACAATGTTCAGGCCTGTGACTGTTACTATTTAATTTTTAAAGTTTTTTTTTCTTGCTGTCTTCAACCCTTCCAGCCACTTTACGGTATTTTCAAAGCAAATAACAGTAAATGTTTGGCAATAAGTGTTAATGTTTTGTTTTTCTTTTTCAAAATATGAGACATACATAGTTAAACATGTATCAGTGCAAAGGCCAAAATCACAAAACATTAACAACATGTTCATTTAGTTTTCTATTTGTTGGCGTTTACTGTTTATAAGTCATAATTTTATAGCAATTTCACAGTTTTTTTTGCAGGACTCATACATCTTTTTAAAAATTCAACTCCATTAGAATGATATAATGCACTAAAATGAGGCAACAATGTGTGCTGTAGTTAGTATTAGGCTGATACCTTCAGTGATTAAGGTAATTTATGTACACAACCAAAACATGCCCACCCTGTGGGACTGAGGGAAGGAGTCAGGTGTCTCAGTAAACCCTTTTCAATTTACTGTAAAAGGAATTAACTCAAAAGGCAGACTATAGAAAAGTGTTGGAGTTCTGTAATCTTGTTGTATTTTGACCAAAGTCTCATAAACACTTTTAAAGACCTGGCAAAATCATGTCAACGTGTGAAAAATGCACATAATGTGCCCACCTTGTGGCAAAATAGGGATTCTAAATAATAAGATGGTCCTAATGTTGTGGCTGGCTGGTGAATGTGCTTATTCACCATGTCTATGTGGTGCAGATTTAATCACCATGCATATAAAAGCACAAAAGCCTGACAACAATTAGTATTAATATTCTATCAGTGGATGACTAAGTAACATCCACGTCATCAGAAACACTAAACAATAAACAGCAGGTTCGGACTGGGATCCTAAATCTGATGAAATGGTTTGCTGTTAATTTGACAGATCAGTCAGAGCGAGCTAACAGAGCAAAAGTTGAAAGAAAGGAGATGTGATAGATTTATCTGTGTCTCAGTCAAGAGCACGAGTTTCCCAGAGAAGAGAAAAGTGGATGATGCAAGCTGATGAAAATGATGCAAACGCTCCAGCCCTATGGGTAATACCCAGCTAATGTGAGTCACCGCAGCCAAAACTTTAAAAAAAACTGAGAGAAAGGTCACTTAGAAGACAAAATGTGAAAGATTTGGAGGAGCTGAAGTATTAATGCACTTGTTAATTAAAGGTGTACGCCATTTAATAGAAATCAGTGGTGCCAGATATACACTGTTCTGCAAGTTAATCGCATCAGTTTTAGTTATAAGTTGAAATAAGACCAGGAACATGAAGCTCACCTTGTTGACGACGATAAAGACGGTGTAGATGAACATCAGGTGGTGCTTCTGGAGTGGGAGGTAATGGGTCTGCTGCAGCGAAAACAGCACCGCCCCCATCAGGGTGACCTTTGTAGGACTAAACAGACAGACACAATTATCACGTATTACAAAAAATTAAATACTGAAATGTTTAACAGCGGATCAGAGAGAACGTCAACTTTATACATACGTTAGAAACATATGATCACGCACAAGGTCTGCAAAGTTACACGTTCTGCACAATCTGTTGTTTAGTGTCCAGGCATTTCCTGTTAGATATATTCTTTATGATATAATGCTCTGATTTAATATCTGTAAGGACTAGTTCAGAACATCCCTAGGAACTTGAGAACATGTGACTCAGCAGTTTTAAATCAATCAGAGAAGACTAGGCCTTTGAAGAGGGGAGTTTTAATTCAAGCAGGAAGCAACAACAGGTTGAGAAGAAATCTGAAGAACTACATTAAAAAGGTAAAAAATTTGCATTTTGTACCAATACCAAATAAATCTATTGTGATACACTTAAAAATGTATTTTAAAGGCCTAGTAATCCTTGAAAAAATGTATGTTACCTGCTACCTTTAATGCCATAGTTTTAAAACTTTAGACTCCTGAGATTTATTTCAATGTGCATTTTTTATTTCACTTGGCAATTTAGAATAAGCACCTCATGAAAAACAATGGATCAGAAGAGTAAAACTTTAAAAAACTTAAAATTTTGAAAAAATAATAGGCTAGTATTTTAAAATAAGGACAACATGTCCAACTTGAACAGAGTGAAATGTTATAGTTCAGGAAGCCAGTGTTCTCCGACGAGGATGCAGTGTCTCAGGAGGTTCCTCTAAGATCATCTTATGCTGAGAAATGATGGAGTTCTAGTCATTTTGGTTACTTATTTTTAAAAAAAGACTCTATGTGCAATCTCATGCAGGATTTTGTGTGATTTGCCTTTTAGCAGTAGGTGATTATAACTCCAGGAGTGAGTGCGCTGGAGTTTTGATGCAATGCTGAAATGCAGTCAGTCAGATACTTACTATGACATTTTGAGGAGCTCGTTGGTTTCTGGGTTCCACACACCCCGAACGAGCTGCTCAAAATTACGTATGAGGCTACCTCCAGCACCTGCTGAGTAGAAGAGACCTGTACTTGATGTAGATGACAAAATTGCACGATTATTGTGACTTAAATGTCAGATACTTTATGGAGAACTAACCTACTGACCTTTCGCCCAGCCATTAGCGATCATAACCAGCAGGCTGTCCTTGTATTTGTTGTGAGCCTGCATGACCCCTCCAAGGACCTTCCACGTCCTGGTCACCTCCTTCATTGCTGACAGCACCAGCCTGACGGGCGCCAGGGAAGCCCAGCTGTACACCACATCCTTGGGGCAATAAAAGATGAGGTACCTGTGGAGGCAAACGTGTACTAGAACTTCATACAGACATTCACACTGAGGCAGCAGAGTCTGTAAACCACAGCATGTGAAATAATAATGCTTGCAAGTTCTTCCTTTTACCAGCAGAGGGCAGTGTGTCTATTTTTAAAGAGAAGCATGCAATTTTATGTGAAATCTGTAGAGGGCACCAAAGACTTTACATTTGGAGAAATAAACTCCACTAAAATATCATTTTTTTGTCATTGTCAAGAAGCAAGGAATGATCTCTTTGTAAATTTGTTCTCAAAATGTAGCACAACTTCTCTAAAGACTTAATCTCCTTTATATATTTTCCACAACTCTTTTGTTTTCTTCAAATAATGAAGGTTTTTGTCTGCTCTTTACCAAACAGTTGAAAAAACCAGAATAATGGTCCCGTTGAACAGAGGTGCTACTGCTGGCTCGGCCATCAAGATCCCAGAGAGCACCGACCCTCCAAAGCAGAAGAGCATGGAGCTGAACCAGCAGGCCAAGGGGCTGACTCTGGAAAATGCAAGGACTCCTGTGCAAGAACAGAAATAAGTGGGTCAGCATGACTGTGGTGGATTTAGGAGCATTCATTAGCTTTCTGAATGTGTCTTGACATTTAGTTTACTTTCATCAGAGTCTGAGAACAGCAGATAAACACTGCTGCTGTGAAAAAGCACCCTAAGAGATGTAAAGAGTATACACGTCGTCACTCTGCCAGTTCTTGTATAAATACACAGATACGTACATGCTAAAAATGACAGTTCGGTGTGATACTCTGGCCTGTTTCCTGTCTGATCCATGCTTCCCTGTCTCAAATGTTTAAACATTAACTTGTTTAGAGAAGGGAAGGGTATGTTTGAGGTAGGGTTAACAGTTCAAAGCTCAATGCAGAGGAATGACACTTATAGGCAGTGATCAGATCAGTTCAAGGACGATAACATTCAGAAGCTCCCTGTTGTCAAAGCGTTTCCACCCATAAATCACATTGTGTGTTCCTTTTTCCTCCTAAACCACGTTCACAGTACCGACTTGACGAGAACAGTCATGTATTTAAGACAAACCTGTTGGCAAAACAAATCATATAAAAACTACTGAACCACAGGGTTTTGTTTCTTTTGTTTAAATCTTCAGTGGAGGGAGACCTGCTGTAATTAGCATTTGCCTAAGCTGATATTTTTGTTTACAGATGTAAAATACTATAGCCAGTTTCGATAACCAAGGATCAGATAGCAAACGCCTCTGCCTCTGACTGTGATGCTTCCTGCTACAGTTAGGTTTACAGGGTCAGTCCCATTTCGTTCTTTTAAGTTGTGCAAAGCCAGATCCAATGGATTAAAGGCCCAACGAGCTTGGCTCCTGGCTGAGGCCCCAGTATTCTTATTCCATGTGAGGTATCCTTGATGTAAAAGTCATCCTAGGTGCTTGCAAACTTGGCAAGGAGCTTCTGCCTCTGGTGGAGGAGTTGTTCATGAGTGTGTGAAGAACAGAGCAGGAAACTGATAAGTGGATTGGGGCAGGGCCTGCAGTGATGATCTGCTGTGGCGAAGAGAGAGCTGAGTCCAAAAGCTGAGCTATCAATTTATAAATTTACATTCCCACCTTCAAGTTTTCATGATTTATTTATTCACCAATGGTCATGAGTTGTGGGTAATAAAAAAAAAAACAAAACATGAGATCACAAATTCAAGAAGTTGAAAAAAGCTTCCTGGAATGTGGCAGGACTCGCTCTGTGAGATATAGGGTGAAGAGTTCGGATGTTTGGGAGAGACTCAGACTGGAGTAGCTGCTCCTGCCACATCAAAAAGTTGATGTGGTTTGGTCACTTGGTAAGGATGTCCTCTGGATGCCTTCCAATGGAGGCATGTCAGACATGTCCCAGGGGGAGGAGAGCTCCAGGCAGACCCAGGACTTGCTGGAGAGATTAGCTGGCCTGGGATGGCCTTGGAGTCCCACTGGGGGAACTAAGGAAGTTGGAAGTCTGTGGATCTTTGTTTAAACTTTTGCCCCTACAACTTGGTCCCAGCTAAGCAGTAAAAGATGGACATAAATAATAAATATATTTCACCTCAGCCAGGTAGCTCTTAGTTAACCCTGCCCTACCTGTCCTAAGAAACTCAAGCCACAGTCAGGACTATAACAGTAATCTGAGGATTACAGATAGATTACAGCCTCCCAGAGAGGGATCTGCAGCATTTATAGCTCGGTGTGTCTTCTCAACAAACCAACTTGGACTAGTCTGCACTTCATTCCGGCAGGTTTTCAGCAGATGTTTATAGATCTAAATGCAAAGCAAATGGAAAAGCCAGAGAAATGTGTACATCTGTAAAAACACAGATGACGAACATTTTTATGAAGGTTTTGGAGCAATCCAAAAGTCTTTTCTTCCTGGGAATCCTATTAACATTACCACAAAAAAAAACAACAACAACTAATCCTGGAAACAAAACCACTTGGACTGGGCATTCATTAAAACTATTTGGTGAGTTATGAAAGACAAAACAAATATATGATCAAGTTTTCCCTAAACCTCTGAGCAGATTAACTGATTATTTATTGTGTACTAAAGGTACCTGGAAAGAACAATGTCCAGTTTGGTTTCAACATAAAGTGTGACTGTTGAGTGAGTGTTTAAGATTCCAGCTGTTGTGTGAATAAAGTTCTTCATGAGTTCTTATGAAAAATAATTATGTTGAGGAGTAGCTGCAACAGTTAAAGAAAAGGGAAGCTTTAAAAAAAGTCTGGAAACTGTGTCTGATAAGGAAGAATGGTTATAAATATGCCTTCAGTCTGGTGACATTTACAGCCACAGTGAATGTTGATCAGGTACATGGTTTTTGTCTAAAAGGAGCCATGGTACAGAGTTTTTACCGATCACTGCATATGGTTTGAATAGTAACAGGGCTGATGCTGTCCTCACTTGTAGCATATAACCTGAAAACAACTTTAGAGAAAGCAAAGATTGTATTTTCAGTGCTAAATTTACACAATAAAAAGCCATGGTTCATATTTTCTGTTAAAATATATAAATACCTCCACAACTCAGAGACACTGGGCTGTCAGTAAGCAACATCTTGCCTTCAGGTTTTGAATACAGAGGACAAATATTTACAAATCAAATTCAAGGCTGCATCTGCTGCTGCTGTATAGCACATAGCACAGGCAGTGCTTCTACCTCCTTTGGTCATTCCTCATGGAAAAAGCAGAATGTGAATTCCTCCATCCCCATAAGAATTATGAAGATCAGGTGGTTGTTCTCATTGTTACAACCATGCATTGTCATGGAGCAATTAAAAAGGAACAGGTAATTATTTGCAACTGAAAGATAATGTTTCATCCTTTTAGTGCAAATTTATAGGGATCTTCCCAATTGAACACAAAAGAAAAGAAAAAAAACTTGTGGCTACTTGAAACTAATATTTCAGTTTTATCTTAAAGTTAATAAAAATGTTTGTCATCCAGCTTTTTACACTGTCTAAGACCTTAATGTAAGACAAGCAGTTCTGATAACTCATGAAGCTTAAACTGAATGTCATCTGTGTAGCAGTGATAGGAGATATCTTTAAAAGTGCTGAAAATGTGCTGAAGAGGGAGCATAAATAAGGACCCCAAAACGAAGACGGCTTAAGAAAGAAAGACTTATCATTTGAAGCAGCCACACAGCAAGCACGATTAGAAAGATAAGAGGAAAACCACTGGAAGGCCGAACCTGATCCACCTCAGCCCGCTAAACAAGATCTGGTCAAAAGCTGAGGTCAGATCCAGCATAAGGAGGAGACAACAGTGTCCGGTGTCATATTACACCAAACTATCACTGGAGACTCTGAGAAGAGCAGTCTCCATTGAATGACTTATGGAAATTAAGTTAGATTTATTAAGAGTGCTGTATTTCTCAAGAGCAGCAGTTGGCTGCTAAGCAACATTCTTCTCAATAATCTTAGTAAGAAATGTCACTTTAGAAATAAATAATATGAATATATTCCATGTCTCTGCCTTCTGCTTCCCAAACAATCCACCAGGGAAGTGCAATGTGTGGTAAAAATAGCAGACTCATTAGATAAATGCTTTTAAAGTGCTGGAATCCTGACTGGACCTGCATCAAATATTTTTGTGTTTAAACTTGAAAAGATTTTTCCTGCTATGTTTGGTAAAAGGTCAAAGACAGGGAGGACTGAGCGGTCTATGGCATTTCAACAGTTTCTAGAATGAAAAGGAGGGTTGGCCACTTCAGTGTTTTAAAACCTGTAGCCTTCCTTCAAACACCATTCTTTCTTAAAGTCAGTAAACGCACATTTTCCAGGTGTTGTTTACTTTCGGTCTAGATTTAAACTTATTCCCTCCTGATGCAGTTAGACGCCAGGAGCAGAAGACAATGGGTCAAAATGTCAAAGCAGCTCAGATGCTTTGCGAGGCAAGTTCTAAAATAGATACACAGCAGTGGGACGACAATGGGCTGTGCTTGTGTTCCTACATGTTTGCGTAACTGTGTCAAAGTCAACTAGCCAGCCACTATCTGAGTAACATATAGCTCAGTGTCTGAGTTACCATCACTCTAAGTTTTGTTCTGATTTTCTTGTTTTTCTTTAGGTTAAATAAAAGCAGTTTCACTCCAAATGTTTAACACCAAGAATAGAGATGATATAATCATTGTGAGTCTCAATAATTCCAAAGCACACTCCTGATACACGAGCAAGTTAAAACAATAACAAGTGAAGGTCCTGACAAAATATTAAACCAAGCTTAGGAATTTGGATAATATTTGGATAATAAGGCTAATATTAGACAAACAAGTTGGAATTTGAATCATTAACAGCCCTTAGTTCTCTAATCTCTACAGAGAGGTTAGTATTACAACATTGTGTGCAATACACTTGGAAAAAAATATTTACGAGATCACTTTCAAGCATCAGAATGCAAGTCGGGAATACTTATATAGTGTAAATATGAAAAAATGTATTACTCTAATGCTTGTTCAAAATGACTATGATTTGAAAAGTATTTCTATTTATGTACTGGGAGTATTTATGTATTGCAGATGATGTGGTTCTGTTGGGGTCTTCAAGCCAGGTCCTTCAGCGTGCACTTCGGTTCACAGCTGGGATGACATCAGCTCCTCTAACGGTGTGGTTCTCAATCGGTAAAAGGTGGCACGCTCCCTCCTGGTTGGAAAAAGTTTCTGCCTCAAGCAAGAGACTTAAGGAACCTTGGGGTTTTGTTCATGATTGATGGCAGGATGAACCACGAGATGGACCAACAAGGTTGGGCTTCATATGCAGTAATGGGGGTGTAACTCAAGCTTGTTGTGGTAAAGAAGGAGATAAAACAAAGCCAAAGCTCAATTTACTGGTTCATCTACATTCCAACCCTTATATATATTGTTGTGAGATTTGAAGCATGATTAAAAAATACAAGATCTTGGGTAAAACTGTAGGTTGGTCTGGCTCAGCCTTAGAGACAAAGTGATGCGTCCAAAGGGGAGAACAGATTAGAGGTGCTGCTCTTTGACATCAAAACATGTGATGTGGTGATTATAGGTACATCTAAAAAATAAAAAAAAAATCTGAAAATCATGATAAAAGTTCAATTTTTTTTTATCACTTTGCTGGCCAATCAAGCCATACTCACTAAAATTACAAGAAATAAAGACTTGAAATAGATGTGTAATTAATCTATAGGAGTGAAAGGAGTGACAAAAATGTTGAACCTTTTCACAATACTCAGATTTTTTTTTTAGATGTACATGTAGAGGCCTCCTGTTTTCAGGTGAGAACCATGGTCTCAGATTTGGAGGGGTTGATTATCATCCCAGCCACTTTACACTTGTTACAAACTTTCCCAGCAAGAGCTGAACTTTATGAAGCTAACCCTAACCCTGCAACAAAAACACACAATAAAACATTTTAACCACTATTGTCTCATTACAAATTAGACAAATGCATAAAATGCAATTAGGTCTAAATTCTTGAAGAGTTCTAGTTTTAATAATAAGTACTTTGACTTATTCATGCATGAATACGCATTAACTGAGGGAATTTAATAAGACACTGAGCCAACACTGAAGAGCACGTCTTCCTAAATTTAAATGTAATAAGGAAATTATTTAGATGGAGCCGTTTGACGGATGTGCATTTTTCCTGTCCTGCCTTCAAAGAATAGAATGTCTTTTCTGAACTGGCAGTGAACGGAGCTCTAAGTGTTCCTGCCAAATATGTATTGTATCATAACAGTAAAGGTGACAAAAAAATTAAACACTTTAAACCCAGCAAACAAGTTAGGTGGACTTGACACATTGTCTTATCTGAGAGGCACCACCCTGTCATACAATTATTAATTTGGCAGCTGAGTTACACCAAAATCACACAACTCCCTGAAGAACAAAAAAGATAAATTATCCAAATCCATGGGGGCAGCCTCCCCAGGAGGGAATTCCAGACCGTACTCCACTGGCCACCTGCACCAGCTCCTCTGGGGGGACCCTAAGGTGTTCCCAGGCCAGCCTGGAGATAAAATTCCTCCAGTGTGTTGTGGGTCAACTCTGGGCCCTCCTGTCAGCAGGACATGCACTAAACACCTCCCCTGGGAGGCATCCTCACCAGATGCCTGAACCACCTCAGCTGGCTCCTCTCATGGAGGAGCAGCAGTTCTACTCCTGGTCCCTCACAGATGTCCGAGCTTCTCACCCTAACTCTAAGGCTCAGCCCAGCCATCCTGGTGGAAAACTCCTTTCAGCTGCTTCTATTTGCAATCTCGTTTTTTCAGCCATTACCCAAAGCCCATAACCATAGGTGAGGATTGGAAGATAGATCGACCAGTTAACTGAGAGCTTTGCTTTCTGGCTCAGCTCTTTCTTCACCAAGACAGATCCGATCAGCATCTCTGCAGATGCTGCCTCGATCCACCTGTCAATCTCCCTCTCCCTCCTTCCCTCACTCGTGAACAAGTCCCCGAGATACTTAAACTCCTCCAATTAAGAGAGAACCTCTCCTCCTGAACCCCAGAGTTGGTAGGCCACCCGTTTTCAGGCGAGAACCCATTTGGAGGGGATGATTATCATCCTAGCCACTTTACACTTGGTTGCAAACTTTCCCAGCAAGAGCTCAAGGTCATAACTTTATGAAGCTAACCCTAACCCTGCAACAAAAGAAAGAAAATTTCTTACATTTTAATGTAATAAGGTAACCAAGATTCTATAGATGGAGCTGTTTGATGGATGTACATTTTTCCTGTCCCACCTTCAAAGAATAGAATGTCTTTTCTGAACTGGCAGTGAACGGAGCTCTAAGCGTTCCTGCCAAATATGCATTGTATCATAACAGTAAAGGTGACAAAAACAATTAAAACACTTCAAACCAGTTGAGTACACTTGACACATTGTCGTATCTGAGCGGCACCACCCTATCATACAATTATTAATTTGGCAGCTGAGTTACACCAAAACCATACAACTCCCTGAGGAACAAAAAGATACATTTTCGGAACATGCATTTAAGTACTGAAAAAAAAAAACTTTCTGGGGCGTTGAGTCAATAAATCATAACCCATACATTTATGAATGGTCATTTTGCTGATAATCTAACATCACTGTACTTGCTCTGAAAGTAGGAATGTTAATTGTAAAACTTTGTCATTATGCAGAGTATCAGTTTTCTTCAAATAATCATATCTGCATAATTCACGTTTAACTAACTAAAAACAGAAGTATATGAGCAGAAAACACCATCAAAATACTGTTCATGGAAAATTCAACTAAAACTTTGTGATAAAGAAAAGCAATCCATAATCAAGTTAATGGATGTGATGTCACCACTTTACTAAATATTAAACAGGACTGTACAATTACCTACTCATTATTTACTCAACTAACATATTAATCATTCATTTGATGGCTGCTTATGTACTTCTCTGTAGTTGTGTTGAACCAAATGTTCACAAACAAATCATATATGATATAACAGTACACCCAGATGTTCTTGAAACTGGAATAAAAATGCAATTGGGTGTTCCAAAATGATCCAAACACAGCATACATTCCATAAAAAAATAAATATGAAAGTAATAATAAGTCATGAGTGTTCATAGGTTTGTGTTTGTATTGAATCATATTACATGGAGATAATAGGATCTATTTATAGTTGTCTGTGTTGTCTTATGAGTGTATTTGAACTTGACAGAACATTTATTCTGGTTGTGAGGAATTCAGGAGATGATGTCAGTTTCGACTCTCCTTTAAACTTTACATGAACAAACTTAAGTTGTTGCTCCCCCCAAAAACTTCCCAAACTCGAACTTTCTGCTTACCTGGCTGCTCGCGCAGAGTCATCAATGACACGATATAGTGCGCGGTTTCAAAGTACGGAAACATTGGCAAGTTAGCCAGTCCGTGGGACAGTTCGTCCAAATACAACATCTCGAACAGATCCATTTGGTCTCTTTTTTTCTGGAACACCTCAGCAAGTATGCTAGTTCCACTGATGACGTCGAGTGGAGAAATTAAAGGCACCGGTGTTCTGTCCAACAACAGAGGAGCATCAGAAGACAGGCTTCATCCGCAGGCTGTGAGGTCTGTCACCAGCTGAGAGGAGGCTGTCTTATAACAGCTGTGTTTTGAAGCCACGCCGCTGCCGAGCTGCTCACAGCTGGCTAGCTTTACTCCACAGGAGGACCACTACTGGGCTGGTCGCTGGGCAACGGTCGTTATCAGTCGTAAGCGACGTAATCATCCGCTTTGAATAGACGGAATTCCTCATCTACTTCCGCAATAGTGGTGATGTGGCGGGCGGAGCTAGAAGTAGAGCAGAGGGAGGTAGCCAGTAGGTGGCCCCGTGAGGTGATGGGAAAGGATTTAGAGATAGTAAACAATCCCCCTAAGTACACATACAAAGTATTAACACTGTGTTATATATTGCTTTGATAGTTGCTTGTGTTGGGTACATTTCAAACCTTTGACATGGTTCAGCTCCTTTCCACTAAATACTTTTATTAATTAAATCAAACTTTGTTCACTAAAGCAGCAGCTATAAACAGAAGGAATAATACAATCCCAGACTAAGACAGTGCCTTTCAGTAGTCTGCTGATACTAATAATGCAACCCTCAGAATTAATTATTCTCACAGATTATTCTCTAAAGCCGCAACATAACTTTTTAATTTGATATCAGAGGCAGCTGTATTTTGTGCTAATGTTTTTATATTTTATGTTTTTTGTGAGATAGCACTTATACAGAAGCATCCAGTTTTTTAAACCATATAATTTTGTTTGCTTTTCTGTGTTTTGTGATTCATTCACTCATTTTTATACCAGAGGCTGCAGACAAAAAATAGCCTGTCTGACTAAATCTGGCTCATTACAGTATGTGATTGACTTAAATACTCATGTTGGTTAATGTACTTTGTCTCTTTTAAAGAAATAAATGTTAAAGAAAGAAGCAATGAGTGTGGTGATGGCAAAAAAAAAAAAAAAACATAAGAAAAATGGCCACAAAAATATGAAATTGCACCAATGCAAAGAGGGAAATTATGAACTATTAATATTTTAATCCAAGTTATTTATTCGGATATTTGAGTCCACAGTAGAAAAAAGTACAAATGTAATTCATTTGATGCAAAACAAATACTAGTAATGCTACTGATACTCTGACATATTTAGAATGTACACCATGTGAGAGCATGACACCTACTGGTGACTTTGTCTTTTTATAATCAAATAAAAACATTAAGCAGCACCTGAGTCATGGATGTAAAGAATTCCAAAATGAGAGTACATTAATTGAAACGTCCTTTAATAAAATTTACTAAAAATACAAGCGATCTGTCAACTGCACAAATTATTGTATTACTTAAAAATTCAAAGCAAAATATGATTCATACAGCACGGTTTGAGCTTTCATGTTTTATTTTGTATGTATTGTAAATCATTAGAGTTTCAAATCAGAAAAGTGATAAGGATGAATTATGAAAATTTACAGTTTTTCCTCAATTTTTTGGTGCATTTCTCTGATCAGAATTCTAGTTTTCATAATTGTTAGTTCAACCTCCACAACATTTAGTCATCTGTGCACATCATAAGAGCATTCACTCATTCCTTCCAACAATTTGCAAATGGATATGGACATGCATCAGTTTTCTGCTGTTTAATAACATTGTCATATCCTTATGTGATGTCAGTCAAAATGAACGCTTCTTATGAATGCTGCAGAGTCATTCACTATTAAACTAATAGTCCTTATTTTATTGCTTCAGTCATTATATATAAAAATGTTAAACAAGTTGTCAACATCAGTTGAGCACATTTTTTGTCATTTCTAGATCATTATTCCCTGAAAATTGAACAATAAATCTCAGGTGAATCTCAGCTTTCACTGATGAGGAGGAGTGTGACGCATTAGTTGCAGCTAATAATAAACCGCTTCACCAGTCACTCAGAGTTGACTCCCATCAAGCATCTATTGGCAAGCATATGTGATCTGAGCGAGCAGGACATAGTGTTTACCATTTTGACAATGCTGTGATCCTAAAGGAAGGTCAGTATCGTGGTAGAGGGGTGAAGATGCAGGGAGGAGGAAGATCCTGATGAAATTAAGGCTGAAGTTTAGGATCATGCCTCACAATGGCTGAAATGCAGCTAAACATTGGGAGAACTGCTGTAAATTCACTTATTCAAATTTGATCAGGAGAATAGATGTGTATATTGGACAGTAATTTAACACTAAACAATCTGACTGCTCTACTGTCAGTGTGTCATACATGAAGCTCACAGTGGGACAAGAACCTGTCACTTTTTACATTTAGATTTACAGCTTTAAGAGAGATACAAAGCACTGTTATGAAGGATGACAATATCTTTGGGAATGTTGAATTTGCTACAATCGACAGAGCGCCCAGGAGAAACTAAATGTGCATGAAACATTAATACAATGTGCTATTATGGAACAGCGTGAGAGGGAAGGAGATCCTCCACCAGTACAGCTAAAACCAAATGGGTTCAAATGAAGGCAACTGGACTTCTTTGCAGAAAAAACAGTTCCCAAACTGAGTCAGGACTTTTCATTTTGATGATACTGACATGAATACTTGCTTTTGATGAATGAAATATTATTTTTGAGCAAGTGACACTTTTGCAGCTTATTAAAGTTTGCAGTTTGTGATAACTGTTTTGAGAAATGCACTAGCTGTTGTACAAATATTAATAGTGATGTGAGAAATACACAACTTGTAAAAACGGTAATATGTAATGTGATCTAGTAACCAGTAGGTGGCAGTATTTATCCTCCATTAGCTCACCATTGACTTCTGTTGGTTCACAATCTTACAGACAAAGATTTCCAGCAGCTGTCAGCAGCAGAAGAGTAATTCTACATCATTGGAATAAAATGACTACAGGTGGAAAAAAACTGGTGGTATATATGTTGTGAGCCCAGTGAATTAAGCTGGTGGTCACCATAATAGTGGTTTATGTACTGCTAAATGGTAAAAGGTGAGATAAGAATGTGGCCTTAGCTTCATCAGATTAAGACCAAAACCAAACCAACATGACCAGGCAACATCTCATATTGAAGATCACTAATACCCAAAACCAGTCTGTGTTTAGAGCAACCTCAGATCAGATCTGTTTCTTCTTATTGAGCCCTCTGAGTTACAGTACTCATCACCAGGAGCATCATGGGTACGGATCAGGAATACTGAATGATACCTCCCATAAATATGTTATAGGAGTCAGGTTCAAGGCTCCAGTACCTGTCTGTTTCAACACTCTGTCTCTGTCTCTCTCTCTCTCTCTCTCTCTCTCTCTCTCTCTCTCTCTCTCTCTCTCACACACACACACACACACGCACACACACATCCAAGGAATTCTAATCAGTATTCTCCCAGTGTTGCAGGATTAAACTGTCTGTTCTTCTCTGACAGCACAGAATCCAGTTCTCATCCCTTGGATTTCTGGGGCCCGCCACAACAAATCTAATCCTAAATCTGGGGGTTTCAGACCAAATGGAATTTTTATTTAAACCTGTCTGCAGCTACCAACCTTATCAACCTCAGTTTTCAGCTGAAATGCCTTCCTCAAGGAAGTGAGGCAGGGGTGAGGCCAGCTGGTCTTTCTAATAGTTTCATACAGACGTGCTTCCTGGTGATGGAACGGCTCTGGTTACAGTTGTCAAACAATTGAAGGTCAAGTTGAACTCCGTCCCTGGAATGTAAAAAATAAAATAACTTTGTGCATCTAATAAAATGTGTTGGCAGCAAACCACACTGCTTTGGTTTGGTATTTTTAGACATCAGTTTTTTTCCATGCAGCACAGAAAAAAAATTGTAATTAAAAAAGAAAACTGTCACATTAATCATCGAACACAAATCATTCCTGTCCCAAATTTTCAGCACATTTTGAGGGTTTTCCAACATTAACGGCCTGTTTAAAGTCAAAGGTCAGGCATTCAGCAGTAGGTAGAGCATTTGTCTTGCAACAGGAGGGTCACTGTTTCGAACAGTTGAGTCATTTTGTCAATTTGTTCTGCAAGACACAGCACCTACATCAGCTGTTGGTGCTGGTCAGAGGGTCATAGTGCAGGTGTATGGTCGCTTTGCTTCTGTGGCTACAATGTAGCTTACAGGTTCTGGTCTTGGAACTCTCCGATAGGTGCAAATTTTGTTTTTTCTTTTATGTTGAATCATGACCTCTGACCTTAACCAAGTGAGGCCTGCAGTGCTTTCTATGCAGTTAATCACAGTTAGTGATTTAAGAAAGGGGGGGTTTACTTTTTCACATAGTTTCATGCTGGTTTGGAAAACTTGTCCCCTTAGTAAATAAATTTGAACCCCCTCCCAAAAAAAAAAAAAAAAAAAATCCAGAGGACATAATGTTATTGTGACTTTCATCTGAACCTTTACCTAAATAGAAAGCTTGGGTAATTTAAACATGTTTGTTTACATCAACATCTAACTGGTGACACATGATACCTTCACATGTGAATCCCCAGTAACACTCTGCTTAAAACAGAAACTTTCTCTAAAACTCTCTGGAATAACTACTGGCATTTTGTGGTTTGCTAAATACGTCAAGCGATCGCAACATAAAACCAGTCTCTCTCTCTCACACACACACACACACACACACACACACACACACACACACACACACACACACACACACACACACACACACACACACACACACACACACACACAGAGTTACAGCTGTTTATAGAACACAGAGGGGTGAAATTACAATAAGCATTTACCTTGTTGTTTATTTTGAGTAATTACAGAATGAAATAAACATTTCTGTTGAGATCGGATTTATAGATTTTAAATAAATACAACTTCAACACAGTCACAGTTTGTCACACAGACTCACTCGTCTTCATCCTTTAAATTGTGTTTATTATATAAAAGCAGAAGTTCTGCCTTCATGAAAACGAACAAGGTCAAAAGAGGTTCAGGATCAGCTCCTCGGAGCAAAGCCATCCCTCCCTTCCTCCCTCCAAGACACGACCACGTACATACAATACCAGCAATTAGTCTCAATCCAGCTTCCTGAAAGAACACTGATCTGGGTTTTATACCTGCATTGTAAACAGAAAGACTGGGATTCAGTTTTCTTTACAGGCTTTTGTCAGAAATAAACCCTCTTCTTCTGTATTTGTTGTCAAACCTGTTTCTGCTGAACCATTTATTTATGAACTTTATTCAATTAAAGTGTTTTTTCCCCCCAAACTAAAGATGTATCTTATCCAAAGTATCTGCATTAATAATAACTGTTATGTAATTTTGGATAATAATCTCAAGGTTCACAGTTCAATAAATAAGAAATCATCTGGGTGACTCTGCATTAACCGAAACATGCTAATTTGACACCATGGGTTAAAAAAAAGTCCTGTCAAACTACAGTACAGTAAATAAGTCAGTCACACTAAAAACTATGACCCCAGCCTGTACAGCCATCCCATTTAGTGATCAATATAAAGCTTGTGACAACAATTTCACCAACAAATCACACACACTCTATAAATCTGCTCATTGATTTGCTGTCAGACCGAATCAGGCTGTCTATTTAAGGGACGTGTTTTAGGCCAGAGATGTGGACACAAAAGTTGGTGTGCCTTCAAAATGAGATGACTCTCTGAAGCTTTTTTAATCTCTCAAAAAAGAAAGGACTGACAGTAAAGCTTGTCATTATTTTCACTCATTTAGTTTCCTGCAGCCTTATCTCACTATTTATTTATTCACTCCTCTGCCTGACTAATATCTTTTCTTTTTCACAAAACAATTCTACAATATGGTTGTGATAAGTCCATATTTAGGCTGCCTCTGGCCCTTTAGAAACCACCAATCAAGTAGCTGTGTCCTGCGATGGTGTGAACTTTCACTAATCAGTGAGTGGAGTAGAGCCCTCAGACATCTTCTGTTCTAAACCCCTAAATGGTTGCACATGTCATCAATACATCACTATTGAGCCACTAAGCTGGCTCACCCTGTCACGTTACATCTCTGTCCTTAGAGGTGTAACAGTTTGCCCTCCTTTCAGAAATCACACATGATTCAATCAAACCAAGCCCAGTGACATTATCTCCTCTTGTACCTGCAGCCAGCCTTCAGGAACCAGCAGAATGCTCTAGAACAGAAAACCACTGCTTCTGTTTACACTTCAGTCCTAATCACATACTCAGTTCTGTGACGACCTCCAGCTCAGAGGCCTATCAGAAGTGGGTCAATCTCAACAACCTATTGGATCTTTACCATTTTGCACATCAATGTGAGAAAGGGCATCTCAGTAAGTGTTGTCTGAAAGGGCCTCATCTCTTTATAACTCTCCTGTCCCCTAGAGGTGATCTCTGAAAGGCGACAGACCATTTAGTTATTTTACGGGAAACTGTTTGAAATGACTCAACTTAAAAGTGTGACCACTGGGGAAACAGCGTATTGATTGAATGTAGATAGAAGGTCAGTCAGTGCTTGTCATTTCCTTCCTCAGGGAACTTCTATATATGTGGGACAATGGCTGCCTCTGGGTATGGTTGGAAAAACTTCTCACCCTCAAGATATCTCCACAGAGCTCTCAACAACAAACTACACACAATAAGCACAAATAAATCCACTAACCTCTATCTGTGGCATCCCATCTACGTGTGTGTGCTGGGCGTCTGTGTCAGCCTGACCACACAGCTATGCAGGGAGTGAAGTGGCCTGCGTCACTCTGTGGTAAATTAGAAGTGGTGTTAAAAACAGATTATTTTAGTCTCTGATTAAATGTGCACCAAATGAAGGCTTAGCCTAAACAACAGTGACTCTATGCTGTCTGATTACACAGAGGAGGCCTTGGTGTAATTATTATCCTAAAGAAAGTGACTGATGAGTGAATAAATGTGAACTTTTTGGATTTTTTTTGTACTTTTTTCAAGCAAACTTCTCACATTCTTAAGTGATTATAACAGATTTCTGATGTAGATTTCCTTGATTTCCATTTCCTTCTCTCTTTTTCTCCGGATGCAGCTGGTAGTTTTTTTTTGCATGCAAACAGGAAGTGAGGAGGGTGAAATTCCTCAGAGTGCCACATCATTCAAAAAGACTTCCAGTTCTTCCACCAGCATGACACTAACTAAACAAATCACTTTGTAGATTACAGGTAAAAGAGGGTGAGGAAAAGGGTGGAGGTGCATTCTATTTAAAACCCCACACCAGCGTTCCCTCCCTCATAAATACCAACATGCTCTTGTAATTTTTTCCTTCAGGATCAACCGTGTAATTTCAGGAGAACCAAAACTGGGTGTTGCTTTTTTTCCTGGTGAAATCGTGCCATGTGGCTGATTAGATTAGAGACGTGGATGATGAAATACCCCTAGCTGAAACTATGGCTATTTTTATCAGTCAGAGTTAGATAAAAAGAGAAGAAGAAAACTGCTGGTTTCACCAAAACCTGGTCTGGTTTAAAACCATTAGGTTGTGCCTGAGTGGCACTTTCACTGATCCATTCCAGGACTAGGATTTAGAGGTGATTTAACCCTTCAAATGAACCACAAACCAAATATATGAGCATTTATTTACTGATTTTTAAAAAATGATGGTAAAAGCTTAATTTTAAACAAGGCATATGTATTTTTAGAAAACACTGAGCGTCTCTTTTGCTGCTCTTTTGTTCTCACTAGACACTTTTACGTCACAGTCCAGCTATTAAACTCATCACTGTCTTGAACAAAGTGCGGGATGACAAATCAATTTAAAAACTAGACTGCCAAAACATCTCGATCCCTGCTTGCTTTGAAGTGGTAAAGTGAATGAAGTGCGATGTTTATTTGCCACAATCTGCTGTGGGAAAACTGGTTTTAATGAAGAAATTCTTCCCACCGTGTTAAAATCAAAGCCAGCTTTTGAGAAAAGCGCTCAAAAGCTCGTTGTTGGAGGTACTTGGACTTAATTATATCATCTCAAACTTAAATGACAAGAACATGTTTAGGATGAAACTGTGATAGCCAGAAATATTTCCCCATGATTTCATAAAGCTAATTAAAACTCCCCAGTTCTGTAATCAGCCTCATTTCAAAGTCTGCCTTTTAAAATCAGCTCGGTTCCTGTTTATTTGCATTCCCACTAATTCCCCGCTCTGCTTCAGTCAGACATTAATCAAGCCTGACTTGAGCAGTTGTCATGCTGAGGAGGAATTCTCTTCTCGACTCCCTTCGTTTTTGAGGATAATTGGTACTGATTACCACTTCTTAGTGTGTGTACTCCAAGCTCACTGATGAGGAAAGATGCTCACAAACACGTTTTGTGTTCAGAAGGCTCCGATCCACACAGCTCGCCTCATTATCTGCAGCGCTCCATACCTGTAGAGGAGGAAACTTGTTTATCTGAGCTCTCTTGACGACATTCCAGAGAGGTTTTCCCACGCTGAGGGAAACGCTCTGCTGAGGATGAAGGTGGATGGCTTTGAGGCTGCAGACCTTTTGGACTTTGTGTTGATGGTACACCGATATCCTGAAAGTCTGTTTGCTCTAATACACATTCCTCTGAGACATGTCCAGACATGTTGGAGGAGAGCAAGCAAGGTCATGTGCATTTTTCCATAGATGCAATTGTTTAGAGAAGCAAATGAGTGCATGCATGTGCGTGTGTGTGTATCCGGATGAGGGGATTTAAATGCTGCAGGATTATTCTTGTTTTTTCTTCATTGTCGACATGCTGCTGCTGTGTAGAAATAGCAAAAACGGGATGGCTAGGTTTCTAGAGGCCAGCAACAGTCATGCTTAAAAAAAGGTGAGGGGTTGATAATCCATCTATCATTAGAGATGGAGCTAAAACATAAGCACAGAGCTATGTGGCTCCAAAATAGATCTTATCACAGTGGCTCCTGTTGCCAGATTAGGAGTGTCGAAAGACGACAGTTTTCTCTATTTATGCAAAGACACAGACCTGCATAAAGCACACACCCAGCCCAACACAGCATCTCCAAAGCTCCTGCTGTCAACATGAATCAACAGAGTTTCTTAGTGAAACCAGAGTCCTCAGACATCAGAGGGCCACAGAAACGAGAGTTAAGAAGCAGGACCCACACCCCTCCTCTTCTTTCTCACCACCAGCTGCCAGCGAGGGGCAGATCTGTGGCCCGGGAAACTGATTTACACCCCACAGGTGTCTCACATGTTCATGTGCATGCATGCATAAGTCAGTGCAATCTCAGAGCAAATCGACCCCTTTGGTGTATTTTAGCCTTTAGTTAAGGTTGTGAAGTGAAACAGAGATGATTGCTTCACACTTTCAGTTCCATTAATTCTGCATGAGAAAACACTGACGGCCAACAGCAGCACTTGTTGCTTAGAGTAAGTAATTTAGTCATATTTAATTAATCAGATTGGTGACCATGCAACAAGGGACAATTTGATTTTATTGTAAACGATAAAAACATTTGAAATCTGCTTTTTAAGTAAGTAAATTTTATTTTTAAAGCGCCTTTCGCAGATAAAGATCACAAAGTGCTGTTAAAATACTTTAGAACAAATAGAGTGGGTATATATTCTGTCATCTCAAGTAAAAAAAAAATCAACAAATGCAATTTAGGAAATTTATTCAGAACATTTTATTGCAGATTTACAGTTTTGTGTCTCAAATTTGTTTTGCATTTTTTTTTCTCTTTCTTTATTTAAAGACAATGAAAAAAGGTTTGCATCGTGCAAACACATTTGCTGACACTCAAAACAAAAACTGCTCCACGTTTTCTTTAAATCACAGAATGGGTATGAACACGTTTAGTTGTGTTCACAGAATGTACAGATGGCAGATCTGTCGACACGTGAGGGAAACGTGAACAACCAGCGCACAGCAATTACTAGGATCAAGCATTTTATATACGGTATTTATCTTGGTTTGATTTTTCAGAGTTCTTGATGAAATGTTGAATTTTAAAGCACTGGATTATAAAACCAATACAGTTTTAAGGAACCTTTAAATACACTTTGTTTTTATAGTAACTGGATGTACTTCACAAATAAAAGCCTTGACCTTGAAATTAAGTTTTCTGTGTAAAAGTTTAAAACAAATAATATCTTTATTGTAGATCACACTTTGAACAGCAGTGTTTGGATCAACAGAGATCAACCTACTAACTGTATTGACATGGTCAACCATTGTCATGGTTTAGACTTTTTCTTTTAACCCCAACATGAGGTTATAGATGACATCTTTATTTTCTTCTCAATACCCCTGTTTCTTTCTGTACTCTTCCCTCTCTGACTCTTTTTCCCACTCCCTTTGAAAGCAGCCTGTCTTCCTAAAACATCCTTCTTCTGTTTCTTGTTCTCAGATGTGATAAAGGGTCTACTATTAGAGAAGATGGAGAGGGAAAGGATGGGATGATAAGAGAGGAAGGCTAGGGTGTTCAGGGGGGGTCAGGGTAAGACAGACTGCTGATTCAGCTCTTCCTAACACCATCACATGATCTATTCCAGGGTTTCCCAAGAGAGCGGCTGTGTCCTCTACATAATAAGACCTACTGTTACTAGGATGGAGCGATATACGAAACAATAAGGTGAAAAATGCAGAGTTACGTCCACCTTTCCAACAGGAAATGGATCCCTTGCAGTTTCTTCCCACATCTGTCAAAACAAAACTGTTTGTCCTCGTCTCTTGTCCCCTGATCCAGTCAACTCATTGTGTCTCAGGTCCAAACAATAGAGACAAACACGGAGTAGGTCAAGGTTGTCATGGATGTCACCCATCAGCCAGCTGAGCCTCCCGCTCGGCCCAGAAACTCAACCGAACACGTCTAATTGGCTGACAGGAAGGAAGCGGGTGAATGCGAGGAAGTGAGGTTCACTGAAAAGACCCAGCAGCTGCAGTGGCCTTGCTCGCCAGCGGCACGAAACGTCAAAAAATTTCCCAAGTGTGCCCCGAGTCTGGCTGCTGTTGCTTAGCAACACTGATTAGGTTTAATCACTGAGAGGCCGTTATCTATTCCTGAAGTGTGCCCTGTCCTCTAAAAAGGTCATCTCAGATGTGTGTGGGACCACGATATGCTGATGTGTATCATGTCAGCTGAAGCTTCTCTTATCTGATGCGAGAGTCAATAATGGAGAAAGAATCTGTCAAGACGCAGTCAGCTGAGGAGCTCAGGTTGAAATAATTGAAGGTGAACGAAGGGAGCTCATTACCTGACAAAGATCTAGTAAACACAGTTTTGCTCCAGATCTTTAGTCACTGATTTTTATAATCTCAGAGACCCTACTGGCTGTAATGAGCTGTCACAGATGCATGTCTAAACTGAAACTCCAACTATTAGAAGTCTTGATTGATTTCAAAACTTTTTAAAATTGTATTTGTTTTGTTTTTTTCTTAGATCATTTTTTAAGATTCTGTGTGCAAAAACATGTGTTGTGCACACGAGAATGATGTGTTTTTAACATGCAAAACTTTTTTTTATCGTGTCTATAAAGAAGCAGCGTATTAGGAGTCCAGACAATGATACTTTTTGGAAAGCAAAGAAAAAAACTCAGCTATTCTTGGCTCATTTCTCCCAGTCTGCACAGTTTACTTTAAACCATCTCCTTCGTCCATTGTTTTTCTACTTTCCCTCCAATATCCTGTGTGGTTTCTGCTTCCATCGTGTCCATTAGTCACATTTCTTCCCCTCTCTCTTCCTCTGTGTCTCTATAAGAAGTAACGGCTTCTCTAATCACGTGAAGGTAAAGGAACCAGGGGAGAGCAGGTCTTCTCTACACACTTAGAATAACTCATTTCACTTTCTTTTCACTTCAGGTTTAATTTTCTCATCCGTTCTGTCCTTTTACACTTTCTGACTGTCTTGTCTGAATCCTATTAATCGTTAGGCTTTTATTCTACAAGCATCAACAACACAAAAAACGCTGTTCTGTTTTAATTATCCACCACTGCCTCAGAGCAACGAGGCCAGCACTTCAATTTGTTATGTTATTGTCTTAGAATTTGCAGACATAAAACCACCCACAACATGCCACGGCACAGAAAGAAATGATGGCTATTAATCAAACCAATAAGGAGACAGACGGCAGGAAGTGTGTGTGTCTCTAACAGCTGTGGCTGTCATACATGGTTTGACGTAGACCTTCCCAGGTGTTGCCTCCTGGGTTTCACTGGGGGGGGGGGGACGGCAGGCAATGCATTTGTGTTTGCACACACCAACCTGCAGGCGAACCAACACTTTCACGAGTGTGTGTTTGTGTGTGTTGTGTTCAGTCCTGGTGTGCTTCACAAGCCTGCAGGTCCCATCCTGCCTCGGTCGGAGCAGTTGTTGTGTCATGCTGAACCTCTGTCTGTTTGGTGCAGAGTGAGACAAAAAGCAGCGTTTTGTGTGTGCATTCTTCTCATGCCAAAACACAGTCAACACCTTCAGTTTGAACAAAGGAAATGTTTCATTTTTCTTAACTGCAGAACTGTGAAACAAAGAGATAAACAAAAATAAAAGAGCAGCAAGGGAGGCAAACTGAAATACAATAAAGTCATTTGTCCACAATTGAAATGTTGCAGTTTATTCTGACTTGTTAAATCCTTTTTGGCAGATTTATGAACATATTTGTGTCAAAATGTTTATGCTGTAAGAATTAAAACTGCTGATGTTGTGTTGATGATTTGATGCCAGTAGGAATCATTTCAATATGGTCGATACCAAGTCCCAAACCAATACTTGCAGTATATTGGTGTTTTTACAGCACAGACTACAAACCATATTAGAGTTATTAAAATCAATACATGTGAGTTTCAGTTGAGGATCACAGAGCGGAGAGAGTTTATCTGCACAGATCACAGACGTTTGTTTTGCAGAAATGCAGCATCACTCTGTCAATATCCTGCTCCCTCTTTCCCTCGCTTGTAAACAAGACCCTGATTCTTAAACTCCTCCATTCCTTGAGCGACTATAGCTCAGAAGAAGTTGTCTGATCAAGAGGTCAGGGTTGTTGTGTTGAAGTGTCCTTGGGCAATATGAACGCCCAACTGCCATGAAACATACTGCCCTCTGCTCCTCAGGGATGGGTCAAATGCAAAGAACAAATTCCATGTTGTAATGAGGTATATAAGTATGTGGACACAAATCACTTACTCCTCACCTTCCTCCGCTTATCCGGGTCCGGGTTGCAGGGGCAGCATCTCAATTAGGGCATCCCAGGCCATCCTGTTCCCGATCAAGTCCACCAGCCCCTCAGCTGGGATGCCCAGGCGTTCCCTGGCCAAGATGTATTTCCTCCAGCTTGTCCTGGTCGACCTGGGGGCCTCCTCCTGTCAGCAGGACATGACTAAAACACCTCCCGAGAGAGGCGTCCAGGAGGCATCCTAACCAGATGCCCGAACCACCTCAACTGGCTCCTTTCGATGTGGAGGATCAGCTGCTCTACTCTGAGTCCCTCCCAGATGCCCAAGCTCCTCACCCTATCTCTAAGGCTGAGCCATCCTGCGAAGGAAACTCATTTCGGCCACTTGTATCTGCAATCTCGTTTTTTCGGTCTTTACTCAAAGCTCATGACCATAGGTGAGGATTGGGAGGTAGATCGACCAGTAAATCAAGAGCCTCACTTTCTGACTCAGCTCCCTCTTCACCACAACCGACTGGTTCAGCGTCTGCAGTGATGGGTTGTAACTTTCCATTGAGTGGTCTAGTCAGCCTTTTCCAGTTGAGACATGGCCTTATCTCAATCATTTTAAACTCTTGCCACTTACCAGTAGCCTAGCCAAACATTCTCTATGCCTGATGTTTTTGCATCTGCAACCACCACTCCTGCACATCACTTGACCCAGTAGTACCTGTCTGCTGTTTCTGGAGACCCACAGACCAGACACTCCCAGTATCCCCTTTCTTTAACCAGATGGCTCCCCTACCCTCCACCAGTGGGTCTGGGGGTTACTACGTAACTAGTGACAAATAGTAGAGCAGAACAAGGCTTATTCAGACTCGCCCCCCTCTCCTCTGTAGGTGGTCAAAGCTCTGCTGGAGGTGAGAGTTTCAGACATTTGTTTCTAAAATCCAAAATAGCTGCTTTGAAACACATTAATTACACAAACAACACATGAGTAAACGTGTAAAGCCCTGAGTCAGAGTCTAAGAAAACATTTTTTTTATCACCTACTGATGCTGCTGAAACGCCCAGCTGTTCACTTCTATTCGTGTCATTATTACCTCAAACGCTTAAACAACAGGGTAAACATGTTATTTAAAAAAAAACACAATGAGTGCTGAATTTATAAATGTGACGTCTGTCAGCAAAGTAGCCGTTACCTGCTGGCATCACACAAACAGGAAGCAGGTCACTGACTGATCATGTTTCACTTCCTCCAGCCAGCTCAAAAGCAGGAAGTCGCGCTGATAAGCAAAAGTGACCACATCAGAACAGTGTAATATCCAGAGCACCACACACTCATACATGTCTACAGACTCATGCACAGTGCATGACTAATCTGGATGCATGCGCGATAATCCAAAATGATTCATGGACAAAGAAATGAATGCACTGTCTGCTGAATAAATGAGCTTATTGTTTCAAGCTGTTATTTGCCAGAATAAACTAACAGCAGACTCTTCATTATGACTCCAATAAATTTATCTGCAGTGAAACATTTTCTCATTAAAACTGAACATTGAAACAAAAGGCAATTCAAGTCAACTGCCTGGAGATTTTAAATTTCGGAAATAATCATTCTCTCTGACACACAATTAGGAATAATAGAAAGTTTATAAAGCACCAGATAGAACTACTACACTAGAAAACTCAGATGCTAATTCAGGTATCTGAGTGTGAATGAGGAAGATAGTAAATACCCAGATATTAAAAGAAAAACATAATCAGGAACCTGCAAATTTAACAGAGGAAGGTCAAAATTTAAACCTCTCCCTGAAGTGTTTTAATGAGTATTTTTATTGATTTAACATATTTAAAACTCACAAATTAATTATAATGAATATAATATATAATATAATGTTTGAATTATAACGAATTATATTTTGTAGCATTGTTGAAACTATTTTTAGAAACACAACATTTAGACATAAATACTGTATACAGACTTTTCATGGAGATTAATTTGGTTTGTGGTCAACAGGGAAAATTTATTCCACAGCTAAATCTAAGACAGAACCATAGCCTGGCTTAACTTACTGGTTTTACTTCCTGTAGTGGAGACCTAAACTTTCAGGTTATGAGTGCAAACGGTCACCTTGTGGTGTTGCAAGTAGAGCAGGCCAAAAAACAGTGATTGATTTGTTCCTGCAGCCTGCTCAGGTCCAAAATCTTATTGATGCACATCTTAAATGATGTTAGCATTAATGAATAATGTTATTCTGTGGATAAATTATGTAAAACTAGTCCATTTTCTCTTTGATTCACAGCCAATGGGGGGTAGTCCATATCACTGGTGTTGTGATTGTCGTTTAGATTTTTTATTGCTGCAGAAACCTTCCAATCAGTTATAATGCTGCTACCATAATGTTACTACGTTATTTCACCAAATGTTTTTTGTTGTTGTTGTCTTCCATGTCATTAAGAACTTCCCCACACTATTTACATCAGCAGCAAGTTGTAACGTCGATCCTACCATGCAACAAAACCCAGGCTCCATCTTTCACTACTCTCTTACTGCATCAGGATGTAGGTACACTGCAAGTTCCCATCACTCTAAGACAACGCTGATGTTCTGTTAGAGTCGTAACCATAATGTGAGGCTAAGGTGTCCTGCTTAAATTCTGTAGCGTCACCAAATACGCTATGACCTCTGAACTTTGACCTCTGTGATTATCACAAATAATAACCATCTTTTTCCCAATTACTTGGATTAAAATGACTCTTTTATTATGTTAACCTGAATCAACATTCCTCCCAGGATCCGGTCGTGTCGGAAGACCCACAAGACTTTCTTTAGTTAATAATTAAACTTAAAGACTCTTTGATGTCTCCTTCTAAAGGACACTACCTTGAATCCACTGTCCAGAAATGTCTTAATATGATTAATGCATTTTCTTCCAGTATTAATGAATGTTGATGTTGCATCAGTATTATTTCATGTTTCTACTTTGCTAAAAGGTTAAATCATATTAATAATCCATTTAGGGGTTAAGCACTGGGATCTTTAAAGGCGTGAGCCATGTGACTTAGTAAGCTCGTATCCTATTGGTCCACGCGTCTCAAGAATCCATGTCGAGGCTTCCAGCCTGGAAGTCCTCAGTTCTCGTTCTGCCAGTGACGAGACAGGACGCGCACCGTTTTCTCAGCTACACGGTGTGCCCGGTGCCGACTTTCCCTGCGGGTCTCAAGCCCCGTTTAAAGGTCGATGACATTTCCCCTGCCCTGAAGCTAGACTCCATCCGTCTGCTTCTGTTTCCACCTGCCATGGGGAAGAAACCACTAGCCTCTACTCCCAGCCGGACATGGAACTGCTGACCGACTCTCGGACGCTTCCGTGCCTTGGGGCGGCCTCACCTGCCCGCCCGGGGAACAGACGGTCGTCAGGGCAAGCAACCCACAGACGACCTCCTCTACCACGCCGAGGTGATCCACGGAGCGGTCTCAGCCGGTAACCCACCTTCTGGTAACTGAGGCTCTTTTGATAAGTAACACTCCAGCTAACTTATCCTCCAAACTTCCCCCGTAACTAAATTAAGATAATTCCCTAGCCATAATTCATCACAGGCTCACGTAGTTAAACTCTCAACTTAATCCATCAGAACACTCCACCAGATGATAACATTGCTACCTCGTATATCTGTTCATTCGTTCAGTCTGTTTGTTTAATAAAATATGTAAAGTCTAAGTCCACCTCAGGTTTACATCTTTCAAGTACAAGGTACGTAATTACTCACTTTGAATTTTCCAGAACTTAGAAATATCCCCGTAAGGTCTAGTGAGCGAAAGCTTCAGAGAAATTCTCTTGTGTTAGACTGACAAAACTTGCTAGATCTCTACAGAAGTGTGTGCAAAATTATAAACCATAAAAACAGGTTATAATACGCTACAATTCTCAGTGACCTCATTGTGGATACAACAACATCATGGATACACACGCCCACATTCTCCTCAACACATCACAATGAAACACCATCCTAATCTTTTTGGATCTTTTGGTTCTCAACATGCACCTGAAGACCTTCCCTGCATGTTCTGGCTGATTTATTGATAGATCGTAGTGAGACCTCTATACGGCAGTCTGATGGTTGAACCAATCGCACATCAAATCCCAGTTTCCTCTTAAACTCAGAGAGTGCTGATTGAGGTTTGTTTGTTAGATTTACAAGGAAGAATAATTGAGTTTTGTTCAGAAAATTTCACAACTAATCTATGAATCACTTCTTTTGTTCTGCTTATAAAATCTATTATGGTATTTGTCTCAAACTTTTTCTTTTTCATGACAGCAGCTGTATTTCTCTCCATCGATGCCTGAATAAATTGTGAGTTGTCAAATTGCTTCAAGGTAACTTGTTGTTTTCTTAACAAGTCTAATCCCTTATCTGATAGTCATCCATCTGCTGATTTTTTTCCTCTTTTTTTCTTACACACACACACACACACACACACACACACACACATGCAAAAATACACACATTCTCTAAGAGCACAGTCAATTAAGTGAGGTGACCAGCAAAGCTTGGGTTTACTGGAAGCTCACAAAAGGCTTTTGTACGGCTGCTCCAGACCCACACACAATGGTTGAATGTATGGGAAAAAATGTACAATGCATACATTATCATGTGGCCGGCATCTGTACTGGGCTGGTGTGATTCTCACACATTTACTTCCTTTTTACATTTTCACACTGAGACTCTTGCAAACCAATTATTTAGAGAGCGGCAGACAGATTTGCTTCAAACCCTCAGAGAACAGAGGCTCACGAGCACCAGCCAAAACAGAGGGTTTTTACAGACTTGAAGACAGATAGCAGGGAAACATTAAACAACAATAGAGCATATAAATGGACTGAGGAGATGCAGAGAGAAGGAGAAAAGCAGCAGACTAAGTGCTGAGGTGGAAACTCCAGGGACAAAGACTGATCCCTCACACAACGAGGGGAAAAAAAGAGGAAAAACTGCTGCAGAGGCAGAAAAGAATCATTGTGGAATGAGACAAAGGAGGAAAAGAATAGGAAAACAGGAATAAAACGGAGGCAGGATGGAGGAGTTATCCAGACAGACAACAGCTGAATGATAACTTGATAATAATTCACTAAATTGTCCAGTGCTGAAAAGCTTGCATTATCCTTTTTTTAAATCTTTTTTGTACGTGTTTGCAGATTTGCAGGTATTCCTGCATGCAAATTTTAAATTGAACCCTTTTTTTCATTTTTCCATCTCAGTTTGTCAAGTGTGTTACCTTGATTTGCTTATGTTTAGTCTATCTGCAGCACAGTGAGCCCTCTCGGTCACGGCGTGATCACCAAGTATGCATAAGCATGCAAACACACGGGCAACCACAAGAAGATGTTGACATGCATACAAATGAGGACAGTTGTCATGATGCCCTCACACTCCCAGCTCCGGTATCTGTATCTCCAATCTGTACGGGGTGGTATGGAAATAAATTATTCAGGAGATGCACACACACACACACGATACAGTCAATTTGCGTTTTTTCTTCAGCAGTTGTACAAGGTCAAACGTATTATTATTTAATGGGATGTACAAGAGCTGCTGAACTTTCAGAAGGGAAAAAGAACATTTTCCCACACAGCATTTGAGATATGTAAAGACAAAATATGTAAAGAAGCCCCAAACTAGAATAAATAAGTTCAATTTTAGAAATTAAATATAAAATTAAAGAGGATAATATAAATGCAAATGATTTTATGTGATGTCATGTTGCCGTAGCGGACACTTTAACCCATCTCTGCTGTGTTTTATGCATATAGAGATGCTCTACTGCATCCTTATCATTATTCATAAGGTCAGTCTCAAAAGATAAAGTTAAGCCATAGATCATATTCCAGTCAGTATTTCAGATGTGCTGTTTTACTGTAACATTCCCGCGAGCATGGAGGGCGAGCTGTAGCTACTCATGACCAGTTGAGGAGCCAAGTCAGCATTTTTCTGCATCAGCAGTCCGCTTTACCCACATGCACATTTATGGTTGAAGCAGGCCCGGCGCCACGGGGGGGCGTTTGGGGGCGTCGCCCCCCTAAATGAACTACATCGCCCCCTGAAAATTTTGTAAAATTCTATTAATTATAGAAACATGTTCAACTAGTTCTAACATTTTTATTTAAATTTGTATCCATACAAAATGAAAAATATGAACATTTTAATAAACAATTTAACAATTTAATACACATTTGGTTGTTACAAGTCGTCTTGAACTCATCACGGACGCTCGGTAAAGTTGGAGCTTTAGCAGCTAGCATCTTGCTGTATGTTGTTGTACGTTTTTGGAGCGTGAGAAGGTGAAACCATTACTGAAAAACAGAGATGAAAGAGTCGGAGTTACTCATTCCTCATCGGTTTTAGAGACAAGTGATGTTCTGTTCATGGTTCTGAAAAACCGTATTATCAGCTCCTCTACTCTGTACCGGTGTTCGGATTCCAGCCTGCAGCCGAGGTGGAGAGGAAAGATCTCCTTCTGAGGAGATTGAGCTCATCAGCCACGAATGAAGGTAGGAGGATGGATCATAATTAAATAAGTACTGGTCCGTGGTTCATTTGGATCAGAAAGGCGGAATAAATTGATGTATTATTAATCAGCTTGAAAGATCAGGTTCGAACCCAGTTGCCAGGTGCGTTATGTGCACAGCTCTGTAGTCCCGCTGCGCTCCACGGTAGAGGAGTATGGAAAGCCAAAACCGCCTCAGTACGCGAGGAGCATTCAGTTGTGCGGGACGGACGGGCGCGCGCCGCGCACGGTGACAACCCCCCCCCCCCC